>JAAAKG020028528.1:0-19768 GCA_010014905.2 Druon quercuslanigerum | reverse complement strand
TTCACGTGGTGCATCCTGGGCAAACATGAAATTAGTTTGGCGAATGTCAGCAGTAAACAAAAAGAAGTATTTTTCTACCTACTTATAATCGATGGACACTATGACTGGGGAATTCACGATAAAATTTGTTTCCAGTCGAAAAATGCTGTTGCATCTGAATTTTATTACACCATTGCGTATAACTTACTGCGTCATTAGCTAAAAATTAAGGTGGGCCCTCATTCTCATTGAATTGCATACATTTGAGGGGCCAAAAAGTAGTTTTTTTTAAACTATGAAGTAATGCTTTGATCATTTCCGCAAAAATATATATTGATGCATTGAACGTGAGCCAGAAGTACTTCCTTTTAAAAGAATTATTTAAAATTTGTAATAATTTTTTTTTATCCTCTTATAATCAACAGAATTGATTATTGAATTTTTTTTCGGAACTCCCTTAGTACCCTCTATAACATATAATTTGACCATCATGATCGATAAAGCCGTTTTCGAGAAAATTGGATTTTTTGATTTTTCAAAATTTTTGTTTATAACTTTCGTAAAATTTTT
The DNA here is from genome assembly GCA_010014905.2 of Druon quercuslanigerum. Lineage (NCBI taxonomy): Eukaryota > Metazoa > Arthropoda > Insecta > Hymenoptera > Cynipidae > Druon > Druon quercuslanigerum. The sequence continues at coordinate 19,219 of JAAAKG020028528.1, read as the reverse complement.
TTTTAGTTTATACTTGGAGTAAATTTATCTTGTAGGGGAAGCTACTTGCCCCCGCAATATGGATCACATACGAGCGGGGGCACCCAGACTATGCTTATCCTGCTACGGCCTTTGTTTTTAATTTAAGGTCGGGAGAACATGTATAGAGAAAATTATTTGAGCACAAACAGATAAATCGAACGTTTTGAAGAATGTATGTAAAACAGTTTTATATAAATTTCATTGTAAAAATGCAAAATCTAAACAAGAACGATCTGTTGTATATGAAGATGCTAAAGAAATTCATAATGCGATTATGAAAGAAATTTATAACTATAAAAGACACTTATAAACTAAAACTTATTGGAACTAACGAATATCAATAATATTCCGTTCAAATTTGTTGCGGATTTCAAGCTTCTCACCATAAATGGCCAAGCAAACTGAAAAAGCGAAGTTTCCACGCCCATACTGTTTTATTTCACTAAGTGATATGAAAAGCAAAAAAAATGACGAGAATCATTTGAGTGATGACCGTGCACGTATTGGGAGCGTACATTAATTTTAAGGGATTTATAAGATTATGATGTTATTTGTACTGTATAGCATGGAGGCATATCGCTACTATATGCATATGGTACCCCATCATGTGGCCTTAGTTTTCATCAGGTATGGTTTTATCGAAGTGTAAACAGCATAGTTTTTGTAGCATTACAGATGTCGGCTTACGTACAAAGCAGAATTTGCGGAAAGTTTTACTTCTCTTTTTCATTTCAAAGAAAAGTGCTGCTGAAAGTCATCGATTGCTTTCGGAAACTTACGGGGATTATACTCCATCGATTAAAACGTGTGAGTATTGATTTCGAAAATTTAAAAGTGGCGATTTCGACACGGCGGACAAAGAACGTTCAGTCAATCGGAAAAGAATCAAGGATAAGGAATTGGAGAAGATACTCAGTGAAGACCCGTCTCAAAGCCAGAGGATCTTGCAGAATCATTGGTAATTGATCTTTTAACAATTTCTAAATGCTTACGTGCACTGGGAACGATCCAAAGGCAAGGAGATTTGATGCCGTAAGAACTGAAGCCATGAGACGTGGAAAGAAGCTTTTTTACTTGTGAACAGCTACTCCAACGAGAAAATTGGAAAGGGTTTCGGCCCCACGGGCGACCTTCATCAAAAACAACGTGATTGAGCCGAGCATTAAGGGAAAAACGGCCGCAATATGAGCAGACACGATAAAGTTACTCTTCTGCATGACAACGCTCGGCCCCCCGTTGCAAAAACTGTCAAAACATACTTGGAAACGCTGAAACTCATTTCTGTCTGAGCAACGATTCACTTCTTATGAAGATGCCAAAAAATGTGTCGATTACTGTATAGTTTCAAAAGACGAGTCATTTTTCCGACGTGATATCCGTACGCTGCCAGAAGGATGAGAGAAAGTAGTGCCTAGGGATAGACAATGCTTTTAATGATCAAGTGGTTATCACTTTTTTTTAAATAAACCGGAAACTTTACAAAAAATCCCTTAATATCAACATCTGCTACCTCACGAATGGAAAATAACATGCAGTTGAAAACATATGGTGATCTGCGAACCGATTACGATACATTTTGTCTCACAGGAAGAAACAAAAAATACAGTAAAGACTGCCATTGTAAAATCATTTCTCTCTTTTCAATGAAGATGTCAACACTCACGTTTTAGAGAAATGCATTATTCCTGAACCCCATGTTTCACAGGGGTTCGTGAAGCATTCATTCTGGAGAAGTTTAGTCCCTCTGTTAGGGCAAGAAAAGGCTTTTTTGTGACCGAAGAAATTGAAACTCATTGCAAAAAACTACCAAGAAGCAGATAATCTTGCAGATCCGGAAATTTATAAAAATATAGGATTCTTTCAAATTTTACCCTACATATGGCGGCTTTTAAAGCAATGAAGAAAGCAGTGGATTGCTGTTTTACTTCTGGTAAATGCAGTTTTTCAATAGATCCCTAAATATGAATTGGATAATTCTTTAAAAAAATATTGAGAACGCTTTTCCCAGATTAAAAATTCATATCATTTCTGCAGATGTTGAAGAGGGTTTGAAATATATCGACAATAAAAAATGACATAGGATTTGGGTCGGAGCAAAGTTGAGAATCTGTTCACCGCGAGTTTTTGAAGTTCTGAGATTGCTATAAAATAAATTCCTAAAACGATGAATCTTATTCATTAAGACTACTGAAAGTAGTAATTAAATTTTCATGACTGCATATTTAAGTACAATATTTTATATGAATTATACAGAAATATTGACGAATTGAGGAGAAAAAAAATATCTATAAATACAAAAAAAATCAAAAATATTACAAAGAAATTAAATTAAAATAAGCTTCTATCGCTTGAACATGTAGAATTTTGTCATATAGAGTAATAATATTTTTCCATCATTTAAATTGATAAAATGTCGATAACTCCCGAAAAGGATCAGCTGGGATTTTAATTCTTTTAGATTTTGAACCAATAAATGATGTGTAAATTTCCTATGAAACCCGATGTTGAATCCATTTTAGTCAAACTTCTTTCACCTTCAAGAATAGTATGTCTTATTTAATCGACAAGAAATTGCCGCGGGCCCAATCTACAGGTTGTATGTGAAGCTATTCAAACAAAGAGAGAAGAAAATGATATCGCCAGTCCATCTAGAAACTTGTATACCTTCCTTAGAAGCATACTGGGTCTATTCTCCAACTTTCGATATTCTGATGAGCCCAAAGAACCTCGACGAAGTACATGTGGCAACGATGCCTTCTCTACCATTTATAACATGACTATTAAGCGATTGTTACTAATTGTTATTGAATCTTAAGAAATATGTTATTTAAGTTTAGTATAAAACTGAAAACTTAGACTGTTCCCGAAAAATAAATTCTGATTCCTCAAAGATAGTTTTTGGGTTTCATTCAGTTTTTTTTATACATCGTATCAAAAAATTTAAGGTAAGGTTAATAAGAGAAAACATCTCCATTGAAAATGTAATGGTTTAATTAGTTTTAATTTTCGCCGCACAGGCACAATTGACAATAAGTCAATTTTATTTTACTAGAGTTTTTAAGAGGCATACATTTTTTAAAGCTGCTTAAGAAATTAATATCAACATTCATACGAAGCAGATTAATTTTCGGTATTTACAGGCTCTCGCGCGTGATGAATTCTCACATGCTTATTATGATTGGATTTAGTGCTACTCAGTTTACCACAAATATGACACGAATATGGTTTTGCACCCGTATGTACACGCAAATGTTCTTTGAGGTAATACGATCTATGAAAAGTTTTGTTACAATGATGACATGTGTAAGCTTTATTTTCTTCGTGTTCCTTGACATGCCTAAGACAATTATATTTTCGTATAAACTGAGCTCCACAGTAATTGCACGTGTAAGGACGTACATTTCTGTGAGAATTCATGTGTGCTGTGTAGTCACTATGTCGGTAGAAGGCAGCACTGCATTGATTGCATTTAAATGGTTTAGTACTTCTTGCAGCATGTGTCCATTTATGTAGTTGCAAATTCCATTTCGTACTAAAAGATTTAGAGCAAACTTGACAATCATATGGTTTTTCTCCATTATGCACTCTCATATGTACAGCTAAAGAGGACCGCAAGTAAATGCATTTACATATCGGGCACTCTACATTTTCACTTTCCCTTTGAGCATCAGGAACAAATCTTCGATTGTGAGCACGTCGCATGTGACGAGTTAGGCTAGCCATGTGAATGAACCTTTCATTACAATATGTACAAGCTTTTGGTTTTTCATCATGTGTCTCTTTATGCCACGCGAGTTTCTTCTTTGTATGAAATACTTCTCCACAGTGGCATATATAATCCTTCAACTTTTTTTTCACGTGCAAGTGATGTCTATTTTTATGTTGAGTTAAATTTGAGTACCTTCGAAAAGTTTCATTACATAAATTGCATTTAACGGGAGCATTACCAGTGTGTCCATTGGTGTGTTCGTCAAGCTTTTGCTTCGTAAGAAAAGCTTTGTCGCATACTGAACATGGAAAGGGTTTTATTCCAAGGTGGCGTTTCACGTGCAATTTGAAATTTTGTTTTCTATAGAAATATTTACCACACTGACCGCATTCTAAAGGATGGATTTTTAAATGCGCATTGAATAAAATAACTGAAGGAAATTCCTGATTACAAATCTGGCACTTAGCATTTTCCCGCACGCGCTTTACAGATTCCTTAATATGCATCCTTCTCTGATGAACTTGTAACGACTTCTCACCAGTAAAACTTTGATTACAAATATTGCAAATAATGTCCATTGAAGTTGGAATTCTTAAACTATCAACCTTTTTATCATTTTCAGGTTTTCCTACACCTAGTTGTTGTGGTGGTTGAAGCTGATGTAACAGTGGTTGATGATATGTTTGTTGAACATGTAATCCTGCTACGAAAATGTCTTCGAACATATTCATACGTCCATCCAATAATTTAATATCTTTAATTTCAGTCTGCTGAGCAGGATCTCTACTATTACTAGGACCAGCATCTTTGTGGACAGTAGTACTATGAACTCTACGTTCCTTGGGACATTCAAACACCTCAGTGCAGAATGAGCACTTGAAAATTCGCCGCGTGGGCGTCTTTCTATCGCGATCTAAAAACAGACTTGACGTAAAATGTGTTGCCAAGGATCGGCTATCCAAAAGAGATGCTCCTATCTCATTATCCGAACCCTCTGATTCATCCCAAGTTTCTCTAGCCATAAGATCATATGATGTTGACATACGTGATGTTTCTTGCCCAATATAAATCTGTAAGAATAAAAAACCAGACATTAGTGAGGGTGGACGTTCATTTTCTGTGCAGGAGAACCTTCCAACTTCAAAATAATGGAACAATTTTTCGGGGTTTGAAATCGCCAATAAGCACATAGTTATAATACAATCTCAGCTTGTTCAAGAGATGGTCAAACTCAGACAATTGTTGAGTGGAGGGATATTTTGCAAAATCCAGCACTCTAACTATGATCATATGTTCTTGCGTCAAGTTTATTTTTCCAGCAAACTTCAGGGTACAAAGTAGTAAAGAGTGGCCAGTAAAATTCAATTAAAATTAATTATGTTAATTATCTTTAATTAAATAATTAAACGATTATAGAACACTTCAGCTAGATAATATAACACACGCAAAATCTCTTTCTGAAAATTTATTATCGTAAAATAAATTTGCTGAATTAGGACATGGTATTTACTTGGATGACGAAAATACTGATATTTTGTACCCAATTTCTAAAGAATTGTTTATAACGTCGGTTTATGACCGACCCAACTTGATTATTAAATTTCAAATTAATAAGGCAGTTTGTAAGAAAATAAAGTAAATGATAATAACAAGCAATTTTTTTTTAATTTAACGACGGTAGAAATGGACTAACATGCTATGATAAACATGCTAAAAAACTTAAAATTAATAAACAAATATAAATGAATCAGATAATAAAACTGTTACTAAGGTTCAAAATCCAGTAGACACTAATAAAAATCTAATTTCAGAGAAAAGAGAAAATATAAGAAAATTTATTAAACAAAAATGAAAATAGTATACGAGCATTCAAACTTGGATAAAATAATTGAGGATACAAATTTTTGTGATATTGAAGATTTTGCGGATGGTAGGGTTATCCGAAAAATATTCTTTTGACATTAAATACAATACATTTCTTAGAAACAATAAAGCTATGCTTTGACATGTGAGTTTAGGTCATGCAATTAATCCATTATCATAAGTCGTTACAAACTAAATTCCAATAAAATAAACTACACGTAGATAAGTGCACAAGAAAAAAAGAAGTTAGTAAATAGTCTAAAAAAGGAGTATACTGAATTGTGTGATCAAAAGAAAGTGGAAGAGAATAAAAGGTTTGAGAAAGAGGCGGAGTAGGAAAGGACGGAAGAAGAGGTCTGGAAGGTAGTAAATAGAGAGCAAAAAAAGAAGAAAAAGAGTAAACCCGGACATTGAAATGGTAGAATGAAAAACATATTTTATGGATTTGCTAAGAGGAGTAGAGAGAAAAGTTCAGAAAGGAGGAAAATACAGTAGAGAAAGAGATGAGGAAGCGGACATAACATTGGAAGAAATAGTCAAGGTATTAGTAATATGGAAAGATGGAAAGGCATCTGATATATATGAGATTCTATATAAAGTCTGGAAATCTGTTGGGACGGAACTAAAGGAATGGGCATGGATGAATTGTAATATGGTATGGAGATGAGAGGGGTAGAGAGAGTTATAGAAAGAATAGTAGTGGTACCTATAGTGCAGAAAGGCAAAGGAGAGAAGGTTAAAGATTATAGGGGCGTGACGCGGATGCCAACATTCTATAAAGTACATGTAACTGTTTTGTCGGAGAGAGAATTATTAGATAAATAAAAGGATTAAAGCGAAGAAAGGGGCAATGATAGCAGTATTCGTGGACTTTAAGGCTGCACTTGACTTGACTAGCTTCTATTCAGAGAGAGGAGTCAGGCAAGGCCACGGTCAGGCATTTTCAAACTAAAGCTCAAAATATCCATCACTGTAATTTTGTGATCGTAAATTTTCTTTTGTTAAAAAAGCTTCGCTTAAGAGTTTGGGCGCACCTGGGGCGAGCGACTGTTAGTTCTCGCAATTCGCGCACGGTCTTTGCATTTCTGCCACAATCGTGCCTTTTTAAATCGAAGGTCAACGGATCAAGAATAGTAATTTTAAAATTGTGCACTCTATTTTGCTGAAGATCTTTCGGCTTTAACGAACACATTTTCATCACGTATCTCGTGCTTCGCGCTCGATTTTGTCAAAAATGTCAACTTTTTTACATTCCGTTCAAAAGTTTTATATCAAATACCTTCTTATTATGGACGAGAATGTAATAATTCACTATTTTTTGTGCGATGGAAATTTAAATACAATCTTGTAGGGTCATGCAAAAGTAACTTTTTTCTTCTCTTAACTTTTTTCCATAGTACGCTTTTTTTGGTTTCAGATGTTCATTTTCGATTGGTTATTTGGATTTTGAAAATGCTATGATTTTGGTAATTTTTGTTTTATCAAAAAAAGTCATGGGGATTAATTGCTCGTAGTTTTGTGTACTATAAATAGCTGTCAACAGAATTTTTAAATCTCGAAATTTTGAAAATGCTCTAACGTTTTTAATTTGTATAAAAAAAGGCTGGTTTACAAACTCGATCTTTCTTTTTGTCCCGCAAACACTGCGCCAAAGCACAATCCAATCCATTAGTCTTTCAAAAGTTATGCGGTATACAGACAACAACGACAGACAGACAGACACCGATGTAAAAACTTTCTTTCCTGGATCAGGGGGTCTCAAAATAGCTTCTCATTATTGATGAGAATGTAATAAAGAAACCTCAAAAACGGAGGCAGAGTCTAAACGAAAAAAAGGGGTCGGCCAAGAAATTTGTTAGCGTGCAATAAGGACAAAAATAACGATGCTAAAGAGGTAAATGAGGGACCGAAACGATCTGATAATATGATTACGGACACAAGCTTTCTGGATTAATAAAATTTCATGAAAGAAATCATGAAGAATTTATTCCCCAATCAAGAAAGCGTTGAAGTGAGAAGCGAGACCAATAATACTGAAGAAGAAATCTTTTGTGTACTTCTCGCACACACTAACAAGGGTCCAGCCTCATACTAAAATGCATTGCAAACAAAAGAACGGCAAATTTAGAAAGAGGATATTAACAAAGAATTGAACTCTGGAAAAACGAGGTCTGGAAAATAATAGATCTAGATAGACCTCTAATGAAAAAATATAAAAGAAAGTCTAATACTATTGTCTCCATGTGGTAAGAAAATGGTGAGAGTAATTTTTAGATACCTCAAAGCAACGAAAAATTTAGGTCTAAAATATGTATCTAAACAAAACGATCTAAAAGCCTTTTCGGACCCTAGCTTTGCCGACTCTAAAGCTTCATTAACGATGTACGGATTTGGTATTCAAGTGTATGATGACACGTACGGTTTCACAGAAAACCATTAACAATCTTACATATGTTGGCCCGTGTGGTAATTAAACTTTATGTAACATTATACAGGGTAATTTTTTCAACTTGAAACTTTCAAATATCTTGAAAAATAGACACTCTATGAAAAAATGTTCTTAAAATCGGTTTCCCCACACCACCCCCTGGGGTGAAGGTGGGGGCAAGTTCGAAATCTTAAATGGGAACCCCTATTTTTTATTGCATATTCGGATTTCTTGGATAAAAATGTGTATGATTTGTGTCAAACATTTTTCTAGTTTCGCATTTTTTTTTACATTTTCTTTCGAACTTGCCCCTACCCCTACCCGCAGGGGCTGTGTGGGGGAACCCATTTTAACATCAGTGTATGTACTCCTCAGAGTGATTAAATTTTGATTCATAACATTTTTTCATAGAGTGCCTATTCTTCGAGATATTTTAAAGTTTCAAGTTAAAAAAATCACCCTGTATAAAAGAATATATTGAACCAAATTTTAGTTAGAACAGTTTGGATTTCTCTTCAAAATGAAATAGCAGATATATTGACAAAATCTATTTAATTTTCAATACATAAACGATTGGTGGACAAAATCATAAGCCATGTATGTGCCTGGCTGTAAACCTCAAAAGTTTTGAATATTTGAATATTTTTGTGCCCTTGCATGTAATAATTTTTCTACTTGTTACAGGAAAATAAACCGGTGGATCGAAATAGTGAAGAATACTGATAAAAAATATATGTATTGTAACTAGTGTAGTATAAACAGCTTCATCTACCAAGAATGGCGACCTTATCTCATTAAAACACTGAAAAACTCTAAAAAATATACAAAAAAAAAACAGAAAATGTAGCTTTAATATCTGTAGAGCCTTAGTAAATAAGAATGTAATCTATAATAAGCACACATTTAGTGAAGACGGGACATACAGCTCCGTCTTCAGCAAACCAATTTATTGTTTTTGACCAGAACTGTAATATTAATTTTACCACATAAATTCCAATTTCAAATCCATTTACAGGTCATGAAACTCACTTATTAGGAAAGTCACACGGAGTCTACCTTTTTTTTAAACTGTTTAAAGATCTTATGAGGGAAACCGGCCGCGTTTCCGAAGCGTAATCGGTTCGACTTTTAAAGAAATTGTAAACCATTAGTTTGAAAGATGTCGCAATTATTAGGTTCTGCCTATATTTATTTTATAATTAAAATTTTCTCAAATGTAAAAAAAGAAAAAATTTTCCTTATAAAAAATAAATTATAGCAGTTTAATTTGAGAACAACTTTTTCATTTACGAAACCATTTAGTTGTAAATTTGTTCACTAATTTTTTTATAACAAAGAAGTTTATCATTATGCAAATGCTTTGTGTTACACGAGTGCTCTTTCACGGATAAGGATGTCTTTTAATGTTCGCGTGTTGCCTTAAAAATAAAAATAAATAATAAATAAGAGGCTGGAGAGATTTTGTTAAAACATTTTTCACGGTTCCGTTGAAATTACTGCAATCTGAATGTGCGAACACCATGAATTTTTTTTATTATTTTGCATCTGGGACTTTTCTTTTAAAATGCGGACGTAAGGACCCTCTTTATAATTTTTAACCTCACTTCGTTTTTTCAGAAACTTAATTTTTTGATTTGACTATAATTTTGTAAAATTTATCGTTCTCGATACAATTATTTTAGATAGATAACCAAGGAATGTACCCATACTGACATGAGTCCGACGATTCAAAAAATAATATTTATCAATTCTTTTTTTTTATCGGGTAAAAAATCCCGTAACCTAAAAACCCCTCACTTTTTTTATTCTTAAATTCTTTTATCAGTATCAATGTCAGTAAAGCCATGATGACGATTTTATTTATTCTTTCGAACTCTCTTGTCTTTGAAAGATATGTGCAGTACCAGTCACCGCTTCCAGTAGATTCATGTATATTTTCTCCCGAACGCGATCGTGTTTTGCAATTTTTCATATTAGCCATAGACGTATCAAAAACACACACGGTAGGGCTCCCGTTCCAAACGCGGGTGAGTCTGCCAGCCTAGGGGTGATAACCCCCATACCTCCCTAGGATTAAGCATGGGGGCTTTCCGACTTTTACGAGGACAACCTCAACTCGTCGTCGGACACACTCCGGCTTCATCCTTACACCCAACCATCCGCCAGCAGGGCAGCGCGTCTTAGCTGGTTTCATTATCTCATAGAATTGGAGAGTGGATCATTCCACACATCTTCCTTGGAAGCAGTATCACCATCTCCAGTGTTCAGTAAGGAAGCAGGATTTCAAATTCTAGAAAAAAAGGTAGATCTTTTTACGATTGTACTAGTTGTAGTAGTAGTACTTTCTGATCGTCGGGCGCCCCTGGATCCGCCACTGGGGGTCACAGCATGTGAGACGGTGGTGATGGTGAGCGGCGAGTTGGTCAGCTGGCCAGCAAGAACATCTGAGAACATCTGCAGTGGAATATCAACTGTGCCTGCTAAGGTTGCTTTGGCTAGCGTTAGCTATTTGCAGCCAACCACCTCGACAGAAATACCGTGGGAGAGCATTCAAGTGAGATAATACAATGAAAGGCGAATTGGTGCGTTTATATTACGAAAGTGCGAAGTTTAAAACGAAAATGGAAAAAGGATACAATTTAAGAACGAAATTTGCTGCAAAGTATCCTAATATAATGAAAGTCTCACTAAGAGATCGTATCGCTAAGGTGAAGGGCATCAGGATAAATCTACACATCACAGAATACCAAGCAATGGAGATTAAAGTACAGGTTAATTTGGATAGGAAAACGACGGCAAGTGATGTTCTTTTTCAACCTGCTAAGGAACCAACGCCACCACATCATCTAGAGGTGGATGGCCAACCAGAGGCAGAAACAGAGGTTCAGCAAACAAAAAAGCGATTGAAATGGTCATACCATATAAACAGGGATGTTATGCGCCTTATTTTTTGACAGAGGAATGTGGGTCAGGGGATAAATGAGCAGAATCTGGCAGATCAAAGACACTCCATTTCTATAAACAGATTGCTTTCGGCTGTTGAAATAGCGGCTATCAAAATAAAAGTGGAACGGGAGCTTCCTATTAATCAACTCCCCTTGAAAGATGTGGAAGGTTTAGGTGTTTGGGATAATGAACATCAAGTACCGGATCCCCTAGAACTACATCTGGATATTATTAACGTTAAAGTAAACAGCAAAATCCCAGAAAAACTACAGCATCTTCAAAGAAATTTTGTTCATACTTTACTAGAGTTGAACTATGTAGAACAACCAACACTAAGGAATTCTCTGCCCAAAATGAACATCACAAATGATTTGCGTGCACTAATAAAGCAACTCAACAACAAGATTTTACCTACGTATTTGAACGTAATACAAACTGTGTTAGAGGTGAAAACTCTTTTATATTGTGCAGCTGTGGCAACCGTTAGAACGCTGGGCTGCAGAACTAGGCCTACAAATGCAGACTTTGTCCAAGCAAGGGATCGAGATACTCTATAGAAGATCTGGCTGGATACGCATTTCAGTAAAGTAAGGTGCAAATTAGGTTGATGAACTCAATATAAACAAGGAAATAGAACCAGAAAGATGATAATCCATGTTACTAAAATCATCTGCCCTCGGCATATCCAGACATTACCACCATGAGTTGGACAACTAGATAGTGCGTGTTCTAGATGCTCGGTATGTACGTGGCACGTCTAGCAGCTATAATCGGAAATTTCCAAAATGAAACCCTCCGTGCCCTCCTTCAATCCGGGTGATTTAGGGAAAGCAAAAGTTAGCTCACACGACATTAACTGATCCTCCACATTTCTGTGGAAGATGCCGTGCATCCTCTTATCGAGGATTTATGGAAGTTTTTCTCATGTGCTTTCTGAATCCGGGGTTTCAGGAGTGAGTACTCGAAATAGATGTAATTTGATGCATTTTTCTCACCCCTGATACTTAAGTTAAGTCCCGAGTGTTTCAGTAGCCTCATCCGCTGCTTTGTACAAAAATGCTCCTTTGCCCACTTGTTCAAGCTTCCTGACCATTTGAAGAAGAGGATCTCTTGCATTTGCGACTCTGTGCTGTACCTCGTGAGATGTAGAGTCGCGGAATAGAAGACTTAAGATGCATGCTTTTGTTTATGTGCATAACCTTTCTTGTCCCAATATCAAGGGATCTGAGCACACCCAGGTATGTTTAAGTCTCTCCAGCGGAAAGGTGTCGTATAGCGCTTCTATCGACGAGCTCAGGGTCTTCAGAGATGCCATTAAGTTTTCCTCGCTACGGTTCGGCAATTCCTAGAGCTAAATGTAGTTGCTTTTTATTCTTAGAATAGATCTTAAGATCATCCATGTAAAATACATGAGTAACCTTGTACTTTCGATTTGCAGGTTTGCCGCAACAGTGCCCCTGGGAATGGCGATGTGCTAGAGGAAGTGGCAATAATGTAAGGCAAAAGATGAGATGGTAAATCTAGTCTTATAAAGTGCCATCAATCTCTCTATGTGCATAGAGAGTTTGTTTTGCGGATGAACCTTTAAGCTTTCCAAAAGACAGATGATAATCTATGGGAAGTCGAATCGAAATATATATATATATTTATTGAGACTGATTTGTGTGAATAGTGAAGTAAGGTTCAGATTGAAGTTTGTATCAGGGTGGGGAGACTAACTTAGCCATGTAATGGTAACAGGGAGGGATAGATAGGGAGAAAAGCAAGACGGGTAGGAAATACAGGCTAGTACGGGAGAGGCAGGGCGCAGTGGGTAGAAGCGGCGGTAGATATAGCCAGAAACGATGGAAGGCGCGATGCTTTGAATGAGATTATTGGATAACGGGATAAGAGCCAACTAGAAACAACATTATTCGGATCAGGAAAACACAGAAAGTAAGGCAAGGAGAAAGTATAGAAAAGCATTAGAAAATGAGAGATTGAAGATGACGAGCGTGGAATCGATTGAGCGATTTATTAAAAGGAAGAGAGTGGAAAGCAGAAACAGCGAAGACAAGGAAGATATAGGGTGAAGCTTAAAAAATCTGAAAATGGTATGGAAGACACCGGAAAAAGGTAGTTTCGTAGAGAATGGTGAAAACAATAAGAGAAAAGAAGAAAACAGGCTAGAGATCCGATTAAAAAGAAACAACTGAAGGATATGAGTACAATGATGGTAGAGGTAATGGGGATGAATAAAAAAGGCAGCAGGAAAGGGGAGAGAAAATAAAGAAAGAAATTAGATGGGAAATTGCCAAACATCGAAGATAAATTAGGAAATGGGTAGAAGTCAGGGAAAATCGAGATAAAAGGATGCAGACGCTGGAACAAATACTAGAAAAGCAGGAAGAGCCAGATAAAAATGTAAAATAGTTGAAAAGTAGGATGAAAAAGATTTAAAGCTCAAACGAGGGTGGAGAGGACAGGAGATCCTGAATGATGATAAACGAAGGTTGAGAAAAATAGAAAGCAGAATAGAAACAAAATAGTAATAGGAAAGAAAAGAGGAAAGAAGAAAGGATATAGTTATAAAGGGTCTTAGATTAGAGGGGAAGAGATTTAAAGGAGTGACGAAGTGGCTAGATAGATGCGAATGCAGAGGTAGAGGAAGCGAGACGTATAGAAAAAGAAGAGGGAAGATGAGAGCAAATTCTGCTGTTGATGTTAAGGAATTGAGAACATTAAAGGAAAGTGAAGACAAAGAAATGAGTCTTTTATGGAAGAGAGAGTAGAATAGGTGGAGGAATAGGAATACTTGGTGTGGAAGCTTAAGTGTGTAGGACATAGGGGTCAAACGGTCCTCAGCCTGCATGTGAATGGATATGCACGAAACGACCCCTATAAACGGAGTCTCGTGGGTGATAGGAAAAGGATCTCTATAAACGGGCTCTCCTGGCATGCGTGATTGTAGTATGATAGAAGGGTGAAACTGCCTAGCTAACACGACCCTTCTGGATCCCTGGGTCGAGGTCTCTCCTGGACCGATTTCAAGTTTTTGGAATCGGGACAGGAATTTTCTGCGGCCCGCACAGCGACCAAGAAACGGCCATCCGTTGTTATGGTGGCCTAGGAACGTATATTCATTGAATGGCTCATTCAATGTAACCCCCTACCCCCTGTGCCGTGGGTATAGATAAATCGTGCCCGTGGTACTTTGGCACCTGGGGGTTACAAAGGTGTACTAACGACCTCTCGGGCGCATGGGACAACTTCCCCGAGTAATTAGTCTTACCTCTGCATGCGGTGCTCCGCAGGGGCGGATCTTTTATTTCCCTAGCTACGCGTGGAAACAAATTTTATCACGTAAAAACAAAATCGAAGGAAGGAGAAAGGAAGGTGGCGACTGTCCCCCAAAATAAGAAGCGTATCAACGGGTTCCCTGTAAAGGAGACTGAAGAGACGAACGCAGCAGGCCAGTAGAGTAGGTGCGGAAGCTGGAACATCGGGGAATACAACGTCGATAACCAGCACTGAAGCCCAAAAGAGAGTAACGGGCTCAGAGGGAACCCAATCGTGGGGGGGGGGGCTAAAGCTGTGAAGAGGTACAAGGCAGCCCAGCAGCCGACGAACAGGGAGTCGTCAGGTGCTGGATTGGCAGCCGCTCAGGAGACTGATCCCCTAACAATGGTGATGACGGATACGAGCTACCCGGACTCGCTGTTCTCTACGAAACAGTTTGAGCTCCTCAGGGAGGGCACCTGGAGAGCGCTCGAAGAAGTGTGCAAAATTCAAAATCTCCTTCTATAGGGGAGGGGTCATTATACTTGTTGCAGCCGACCTAGCGGCTAAAGCTTGGCTACACAAGGCTGCGGTCGAGACAAGGCTATGAGAAGGTGCAGCCCTTAAGTTGGGTGGAGTTGAATTGCTCCAAAAGATGTTGAGAGCTACGGCGTGGTTCTCAGGTAAACTAGAGGACCCGAATATGACCCTCCAGCGGTTGGAAGGGTTCAGCCCCTCACTTCAGACAGCGTCCTAGCGAATCGTCAGGTACGATAGGCCTCAGAAAGAGAACACAGCAGTCTATTATACACAATAGCTAAAGTTTTTAATTCTATAGGAGCAAAAGAACACTCAATTTCCTATTACAAAATAAAAACACAACAATATTTTTCGAAAGAATCTTTCTGTTCTAGCCGATATAATTGTGTTTATATTATATGATTAAAATATTACATTAAACTATGCATCCTTATAGACGTTTTGTGTAAGTGGCGAAAACTCGAGTCATTTTAAGAGCCTTAATGCTTTTTTTTAGTCTGGCGCCCAGTAGAAAACGTTCATGAACATCTTCCCACCGACACAGATTAGCAGATTAGTGGATTTGAGTAGATTTTTTGACCAACCAGATGTTTGCACAAAGTACGTATCAGGAGACAGTCAAAAGAATGCTATTTCTGGTCCACATTATCTTTTGGTTTTTCTCAAAACTGTACCATAAGACTGGTCTATAATGATACATACAGAGTACGCGCTCAAAAAAGACGTTCGTATTACGGTTTAACTTGTCTAATCAAAAACGATTCCCACGTACCCAACATTCTTTTGAGGATTTGTAGTTTCATCCAACCATTCGCCTGATCGGTCTGCTTTCTTAAGACGTCGGATGACATTGAGTTTGAAACCGTGAGTAACTATTCCACGACTAATACATATCTCTGAAATTTTTGCTACCTAAAACTTGGTTTAGACATTTAAATTAACACATAATGTAAAATCAATAATATGTGAAACTTCTTAGGGATCATCCATATATTACGTAACACGTTTTTTTGTTGTTTAAATAAAGACGAGAATACAATTTTAACAAAGTTAAAAAGGACACAACGACATAAACAAAAGTATCTGCTTATATCGTGTTATATAAACGTTCAGAGTGATCAGGAGAAAGAGAGAGCTTTCAAACGGTTTGAAAAGACATAAGGCGTATAAGACGTTTCAAAACTTTGGAGAGGTTAGATCGATTTAAAGCATCGAAACCTCTCCACTGATGCCACGCCACGCTTTCTTTCGTGAAGCTTCAGGGCGCTGGTGTCACTAATAGAATCAAATATTTCGTGAAAAAATAAAAAGAATAAGGAAACAAACCTGCCATGTAGATTGGTCTGTACATTCGTTACTTTCTTGCTCCGATAATTCACCTCTAGGTGGCATACTTTCATCTGCTCGCATATTGATACTTTTTATCTCTTCATCGGCTCCGATTTCACCCTCATTACTAGACAAAGATTGCTGACTTGTCCCACTAATTGCTTTTTCAGAAGATTCACTTATAAATGTACTAGGTACTAATATTTGCAAACCATCAAATTCGAAAACATTCATAGAGCCACTGTGTGCATCTTCGTTTATATGAAAAAGTTCTGCTGTCGGTTTTGGAACGACGATTTCGCTGTCTTCGTCATTTCTGGAATTTATACTAGTTGTTGGCTCAGTTGACTCTGGTACTTTCGAAAGTTTATGTTCAAAAGTAGTATCTGCTTCGACTGTAACATTTTCAGACATGTTGGACACCTGCCGATCATGGATGTCGAGAATCGCAGTGTTCGAAGAACTTCGTATTTCACATTTAGCATTTAACCTTTCAGGACAATTCCTGGATAGAACTGTATCTTCATTGGAGCTTTCTTTCACCTCTTGAGTCTCCGAACTGACAATATTTTGTTCTGTTGACGAATCGCTTTGATTACAACTTTCTTTGTTACAAATCATATGATCCATGTCTATGTCATTGAGAAAATGATCAGATACTGGTGAACCAGATTTACTAAGATCAGTGCGCACTCGTATAACAGAATTACTACTAGTGTTGGAAGAAGGCGTATGAGATCTGGCACGCATCTCCTCAACTTCATGATACTGCCTTCCTAAGACATTAGAAGATATTTGCTCCATTTCCGTATCATCGTCTTCAATTTCATTTTCATTTTTAGAAAAAGCGTAGTTATGCAAAACCGCTGCCTCGAAACCAATTGGATACATGGAAACATTTTCATTGGATCCAAAGTCAGATCTCAATGACAAACGTGAATGTGATTTATATTTTTTAAAAGAAGTAGGAGATGTGGGTGCTGACACGCTATTTTTACAGTGATAAGTTTGATTAGAATTCACGTTAACTGTGAAGTTATCCCCTGACATAGAAAATGATTTATTGAATACGGAGTTTGTTGGAGAGCAATCATTATCACTTTGATTTCCATTTTTCTGAAATATTTCCTTCGATTTGATAATTTTTCGGACGTTATGAGAATTTTTAGACTGTGATCCACTGACATCCTTATATTCTGACCCTATAATAGTTATTAAAAGATGTTCCAGTTGTTCCACTTCAGGCTGACTCACATTCCGATCGCTTTCACTGGTTACTGATATCCGTGATCGTATAACCTGCTTCCCCTCTTCTTGTTCATTAAATTCACCATTTTGTGTTTGTTCTTGTTCCTTTTCGGCTTCTTGTTCCATTTTATCCAACAAATTTCCGTTAATGACACTGCTGCAGGCTTTGGATAATTTCGAAACACTAGGGAATTTTTCTGCAATTACTGATTCACGTGTCAACGTTTCTTTGTTTACTATATTTAACTGCATTCTGTCACTTTGATCATTTATTGTTTCATGAGTTACAATATTCTGATAATTTCGTTGATCTGAAGATGATTCGTCATTTCTTTCTTCCTCATTAAAAATTTGTGTTTGTTGCTCTCGGCGTTCCACGCTCGACCGATTATCGATAATCTGATCACATCGGGTTGATCGGCCCTTAGACGGAGGCGAACGCAAAGATAAACTTACGTCTGTATCAGGAAGAAATACTTGCGCTTCATCTTCTTGTAAAATTTCTGGTAACAAAGTTCTTATTTCAGAGCAAGTATAAGGCTTTTCTGACGGATTCATTTTTATAAAAGAATCGTTGACTGAAGTTATATTTGTAGATTTGAATCTACTAGCAGAAATTGCTGTGCTAGCCGCTGTAGTAGAGGCGGCGGGAGTTACAGGTGATATCATTTGAACTGTAGGAACAGGTTGCTGATGATACATGCCATAAGGAGAATAAAGCATTTGCATCATAGGATTATTTTGCGGTGTCATGGCGTATTGAGGTATCATAACAGTTCCATTGTTGACGAATTGTTGATAACTGAACGAGGCAAACTGTGGCGGGGAGAGTACTGCATTTAAGGTTGACGGACATTCAAAAAGTGGCCCAACAGGATATGGAGATTGCGAGGACACATGAGAAGCTGAATTCACTTGTGGCTGAGTGGCAATTTGGTTTGGTGATGATGGTGATTGATCTGACGAACCTTGTAGCTGATTTGTGGATGAGGAACTAGCTTTGATGAGAGCCTCGATTACCTGCTCTTTAGGATGGGTATCTAAATGTTTTTGTAAACTGATTCCTTCACGTAGAAAAAGAGTACAAACTGGGCAGGCCACAGCCCCAATACTATTCCCGTAATCCATTTTAATCTGTCTGGATATAAGTATCTTTTCCAAATTCAGATAGCCATTCCGAACCTCCTGATTTACCTAAAAACAAACAAATATATAACATAAAAGTAACTGCATGATTCAGATGAATGATGAATCGAAAAACGAATATAATAATTAGAGAGCGACTAGGGTAATTTGCATTAGTCCACCGATATGCATTTAATGTCTTTAATGTTACTTAATACGAGTGCATCCGATTAACGGTGAATCGCACGAGATGTGCTGCAGCGTCTTTCGAACACGAGTTAAGTCATCATCCATACGCTTATGGATGTGGCCCCAATATTGAAACACGCTAAACAATAGGACTTTTTTAATATCGCGCCAACGTTGGCAACTTCCCGAGCCAAATAAAAATTAAACAACTCATTTGTATTAAAAACTATGAGTAATTAATTATCTTAACTTTCATAATCAATTTGAAACACTTAATGGATTTTTTTCGAGATAAAACTTTACGATTGTTCCTTCATGTTTCTACAATATATTCTCAATTTTTTAAGACTGGATAATAATGAATGGTAGAGATTTTTTTTCAAAGATGATACGTTACATACTTCAGACAACAATAACCTAAGGTAATGTAGGTCCTTTATTTTTTTAAAATAAATTCGACGTTTCGAGAGCCAACGAACTCTCCTCATCAGGAAAACGTTAGCTCGTAAATTTGATCAAAAATTGTAGTAAATAAAACAAAACACACCTCCTCTGGAACTGTA
>JAAAKG020028517.1:9145-19769 GCA_010014905.2 Druon quercuslanigerum | reverse complement strand
ATAAGAATTCTATGTTTTTCTGAGTGGTATTCTTTTATGGGGTCATGTTAATCGTTTTGATCGGAAAATATGTATTTATCAGGTTTTGTTGCGGGGGCGGGGCTGAGAAGCTTTAAATTGAAAATCTGTGTTAAGAGTTTCGAATTATTAAATTGAAATGCTATAATTAAAAAAAATAAAGCTAATTGGTTCGAAGTTAAAATAAGATTTTATAGAAATTTGCTTAAATATATTTTTTTATACAAAAATTTCCGTTTAAATTGATTTTGTAATAAAATATATAAAAAAATTAATTTTTGGTACATAATTGATAGTTTTTAGTTGAATATTTCACGGTTTTGTTGAAAATTTGCCTTTTTTTTATAGAAGAAATTAAACTTTTTGATTAAAAATATTCATCTTCTTGGTTAGAAAATTCATATTTTTGCTTGACAATTCATCAGGTTTGACATTTTTTCTATTTTTAGACTGCAAAATATTTGTTAGTTCATAATCTTTTAAGAGGTTCGAATTTAAAATTTTAAATGCTATAATTTAACACAAAATAAAATTAATTTGGTCAAAGTTCCATTTATTTGTCCCTGTTGATCATCAGAAATCAAATTTTTTTACAAACACACAAGGAAATTATATTGTAATAAAGTTTTTAAAGGGAGCTAATTAATTTAGTAAATTATTATAATTAACAGAAATACATAAATTAAGTCAGAGAATTTTCATTAAAATTTAAAATATAAATAATTTTTTTTTACTAAAAGTTTAAGTATTGCAGTTAATGGTTCATAGTTTTTTCTGTTGAAAATTGTTCTCTTTCGTAGAAAGACAAATTATTTTATTTTATTTTAAAAAATTATTTTGTTAAAAATGCAACTTTTTGGTTGAAAATTAACTTTTAGATTCATAATTCAACTTTTGGGATTTAAAATTTAACAGTCTTCTAAAAAAATCGTCCTTTTCTATTAAAATTTAATTATTTTGTTGTAAATGCAACTGTTTGGTTAAAAATTAATTTTTTTTTTAATTTGCTAAAATTAAAAATAGATTAGGTAAAAGTAGAACTAGTTTGTCAAAATTTTTGTTTTTGTTTGAGGCTTTATCTCTTTGGTTGAAAATTCTATATTATTTGTGTAAATTTGTTTTCCTAAAAATGTAACTTTAATTTTGTGCTAAAAGTTGATTTTTTTAGTTCGAGATTCGTCTCTATTGGTAGAAAACTAACCTTCTTGGTTGAAAATGAATTTTTTGTCGAAAATTTAACTTTTCTGGTTAAAAATGCAACTCTCTGCTTAAAAATTATTTTTTTAAATGTTTTAAAATTTAACTATTTGGTTGTAAATGCAGCTGTTTGGTACAAAATTTATCTGTGGGGAGAAAATTTAAGCATTTGGTTGAAAATTCAAATATTGTATTAAAAACATATCCTTTTTGTTGGAAAATTCAACTACATTTTAATAAATGTATCAATATATCAGTTTTTGTTTAAAATTTAACCTTTTTTGTAAGAAAATTCAAGTATTTGATTGAAAAATTAATCATATTGTTGAAATTTTATATATTTCGATAAAAGTCATAATTTTTGGTCGAAAATAAAACTGCTTTGTTGAAAAAAATTTCTTTTGGTTTACTAATTCATCTTTTTCAGTTAATAATTTAACTTTTTATTTTAAAAATCGTGTTTTTGGTTCCAGATTAAACTCTTTTATAAAAATTTTTAATTTTGTGTAAAAATTCAATTTTATCAAAAAGTTATTGTTTTGTCTTAAATTAAACTGTTTTATTCAACATCCGTCTATTTCGGCAGGAAATGGGTCCTGTCAAATTAAAAATTTGTTGCTGCTGAAAATTCAACTATTTGGTTGAAAATTCTTTTTTTTTATTGTTTTTTTTTTGTAAAAAAAACTAATATTCGTTAAAAATTCATCTCTTTTGTTGAAAATTAAACTGTTTTTTTCAGTTTGTTTTAATCCGTTTAAAATACATTTTGTTTACTTAAAATTTAAGCTTTCCATCTTTGGTTAAAAAATGAACTTTTTTGTGTGAAAATTAAACTGTTTGTTTGAAAATTAAACTAATCTGTCGAAAATTTAATTATTTTATTGCAAAATTAACTATTTCAATGTCATATTTTATTGTCGAAAATTAAACTGCTATATTGATGAAAAATCATCTCTTTGATTCAAAATTCAACTATTTTGTTGCAAGTTTCATTAGTTTGTTAATAATTCAAGTATTTTAATCAAAATTTATCCTTTCTGGTCAAATATTAAACTATTCAATTGAAAATGATTTTTTTTATCGTTGAGAGTTCCTTGTTTTTTCGTTGAAAATTAATTTTATAACCAAAATTTTAACGAATTAATTTTTGGTGTCAAACTGATCCTTATTAGTTCAAAATTCAAGTATCTAATATGTCAAAAATTTAATTATTTCATTGGAAAATTAACTAGTTTGATACCTTTTTTCGGTCAAAAATTAAACTGCCTTTTTGAAAATTTGTCTTTCTAAATTAAAAATTCATACGTTTGTTTGTAAATTCATTTAATTTGTTAAAAAATCTCCTTATGGTTAAAAATTCAAGTATTTTGATAAAAATTCATATTTTCTGGTCAAATATTAAACTATTCAATTGGAAATGATTTTTTTATCGTTGAAAATTCGTATTTTTTGTTTGAAAAAAAAAAGAATCTTGTTGGCTAAAAATTCATCTCTTTTGTTGAAAATTAAACTGTTTGGTTGAGAGTTCGTTTTTTTCGTTTAAAATAAATATTTTTTTTTACTAAAAATTTAGCTTTTTCATTTGTGGTTAAAAAACCACCGTTTTATTTAAAAATTCATGTATTTTGTTGAAAATTAGTCTTTTGGCTTCAAAATTCAGCTATTATCTTGAAAGTTTAATTATTTAGTTGAAAATTGGTTTCTTTATTTTTAGTAGAAATATCAACAGTTTTTGGTTTAAGTTTAATCTTTTTTTGTTTGAAAATTAAACTATTTTAACAAAATTTAATTATTTCATTGAAAAATTAACTATTTTGATACCTTCTTTTCGTTTGAAAATTAAACTGCTTTGTTGAAAATTTGTCTTATTAAATTGAAAGTTCAACCGTTTGTTGGAAAATTAATTAATTTTTTTGGAAAATCTCTTTTTCGTTAAAAATTCAAGTATTTTGATAAAAATTCATCTTTTCTGTTCAAATATTAAACTATTCAATTGAAAATGATTTTTTTATCGTTGAAATTTTTTTTTTCGTTTAAAATTAATTTTATGACCAAAAATTTAACGATTCAATTTTTTGTTTCATACTGATCCTTGTTTGTTAAAAATTCAACTATGTGGGTGAAAATTTGTATTTTTTTGTTTTTAAAAACGGATCTTTTTAGTTAAAAATTCATCTCTTTTGTTGAAAATTAAACTGTTCTGTTGAAAGTTCGTTTTTTTCGTTTAAAATAAATTTTTTTATTGCAAATTTTACTTTTTCATGTTTGGTTAAAAAATCACCTTTTTTTATTTGAAAATCCAACTATTTGTTTGAGAATTCATGTTTTTTGTTAATAATTAGTCTTTTTGCCTAAAAATTCAGCTATTATCTTGAAAGTTTGATTACTTTGTTGAAAATTGGTTTCTTTCTTTTTGGTAGAAATATCAACTGTTTTTGTTTTAAGTTTAATCTTTTTTGTTTGAAAATTAAACTATTTTGTCAAAAAATTAATTATTTCATTGAAAAATTCACTATTTTGATACCTTTTTTTCGGTCGAAAATTAAACTGCTATGTTAAAAATGTGTCTTCCTAAATTAAAAATTCAACTGTTTGTCTGAAAATTCATTTATTTTGTTGAAAAATCTCTTTTTGGTTAAAAATTCAAGTATTTTAATAGAAATTCATCTTTTCTGGTAAAATATTAAACTATGCAATTAAAAATAATTTTTTTTATCGTTAAAATTTTTCTTTTTTTTCGTTGAAAATTAATTTTATGACCAAAAATTTAACGAATCAATTATTGGTGTCAAACTATTGCTTATTCGTTAAAAATTCAACTATTTGGGGAAAATTCGTATTTTTTGTTTAAAAAAACGAATCTTTTTGGTTAAAAATGCATCTTTTTTGTTGAAAATTAAACTGTTTTGTTGAAAGTTCTTTTTTTTTCGTTTACGTACCTTTTTTTTGCAAAAAATTTTAATTTTTCATGTTTGGTTAAAAAATCACCTTTTTTTGTTTAAAAATCCAATTACTTGTTTGAAAATTCATTTATTTTTTTGAAAAATCGTCTTTTCGGCTAAAAATTCAAGTATTTTAATAAAAATTCATCTTTTTTGGTAACATATTAAAAATTCAACTCTTTGGTTAAAAATGCATCTCTTGATGAAAAAAACTAACCTTCTTGTTTTAAAATGCATCTCTTTTGTTGAAAATGAAATAGTTTTGTTGAAACTATAAATTTAACTTTTCCATGTTCGGTTGAAAAATCACTTTTTTCGATTGTAATTTGATCTTTTTAATTAAAAAGTTAAACTTTTTGGTTAAATTTTCAACTATTCTGTCGAAAATTTAATTATTTTGCTGTAAATTCAAGTATTTTATAGGAGTCATCTTTTTTTGGTCGAAAATTCAACTGCTTCGTTGAAAATTTGTCTATTTAAAGAGAAAGTTGTGTTTTTTTTTCATGAACTTTTTTGAGTTTAAACAACAAAAAAATAATTATTTTTTAGAACTAGTCGAAGATGAATACACGTTGGGTAGAGCTAATACTTGTCAAATAAATGTGACCGAATTTGGCTTGGAGAAAAAAATTGTCGATTGTATCAGCAAACAGCATTTCAAAATAACAAGAGAAAGGATCAAAGGATCGAACAATATCGAGGACATCGTCATATACATTGAAGATCTCAGCCAAAATGGGACTTTTGTGAACAAGAACAAAGTTGGAAAAGGGAGAAGAGTTGTTCTAGAGAATAACGATGTCATTTCCGTTGCTCAAGCCAAATTCGCTGGTAAGCAAATCAAGTATTAAGCCTTATTTAAAATTAAAATTAATTAAAATTAAAATTAAATGAGCCTAAAATCAAATTTATAATCCTAATCGTTGGTTGAATTCTCATTTTTCTTTCCTCTTTTTTGATATTTTTTTGTTTTTATTAAAAACGTAAACGTTCTTTTTCTTTTCTTTTCAGGGGGTAAAAAGGGAAGGGATTTTTGATTTTGTATTCAGATTACAATGGGAACATTTCCTGTGATTATACAAATTTGGGTGTTGGATTCTTGATTTTATTTTCAGTAATTCTGCTCATTAAGCCTTATTTTTTCCCGAAATTGTAGGGTTCCCAAAATAAAAGACTCAAAAATAACATCACAAATACTGGGTTCCAAAATGTGAGTCCCAAAAATGTAAGTCCCAACCAACAAGGCCCAATTGCGACAAACGGACGTCTCTTTGTCGTTTTTTCGATTAAATGCGAACCGAATTTATAGAAACGAATAAAAAAATCAACTATTTTTAACTAAAAGTTAATAAATTAATTTAAATCCAAAGTATACTATTATATTTTTGGTTCAGAATTCATGCCTGTTGGTTAGAAATTCAACTGTTTGATTGGAAATTTTTATTATTAGTTGAAAATGCAAACAATTTGGTTGAAAAGTATTTTTTTTCGATAGAAGATTCAACTGCTTTGTTCAACTTCAACTTTTTTTTATTAAAAATTAATTCATTTTAATTAAAAAGTCTACCATTATATTTTTGGTTTAGAATTCACTAGAATATTAATTATTTAAACAATTTCGATTAAAAATTAAAAGTTTGCTTTTTTTTTCTTCAAATCAATTTGTTTATGGAGTCAACAAAGAATGACTATTCAATTTGTTTCTTTGTAAATTTACAAGAACTATTAATTATTAAAAAAATGTAGATTAAAAAATTAAAAGTTTGTTATTTTTTCTACAAATAAGCTCAATTTTTTTACAGAATTAACTAAAAACAACCTTTTCGATGATTTTTTCTTGTATGATATTTTGAAAATTAACAATTATTAATTATTTGAACTATGTTTATCGAAATATTTAGAACTTTGCTATTTCTCAAGGAAGAAGCACAAATTTTTCTACGGCCTGAATTAAGAATATGTTTCCGATTATTTCTTTCTCATTGGAACATTTTAAACAAATTTATTTTTATAAGAAAATATATGCACTATATATTTAATAAGAATAAAAAAAGAATAAAAATTTGTAATGGTAAAAAATTTAATTTTCATTAGTTTCATTTTTTTTCTTTTTCTTAAATTTTTCCAGTAATTTAATAATCTCTTCTATCGAATATTTTGCTTCATTAATATATTCTGTAGTATATTATTATTATATTATTATTATTATTATTAGTAGTTGTATTATTATTATTATCTATATTAATATGCGTGTATGAGCTTCCAGTTTGGTTGAAAATTCATCTTTTTGGATAGAAAATTCTTCATTATGGATTAAAAATTTATATTTTCTCTTTATATTTATAGTTTAAGTGACATTCATTTTTTTATAGATAATAATTTGTCTTTTTGGATTGAAAGTTCATTCTTTTTTTAATTAAAGTTACTTAATTTTAATTGAAAAGTCTATTACATTTTTGGTTAAGAATTTATCCCTACTGGTTAAATATTCTACTATTTGGTTGAAAAATCGTCTTTTCGGATACAAAATTCATCATTCTAGTTGAAAGTACAACTGTTTTGTTGATATTCGTTTTTTCTATAGATATTTCCTCTTTTTTTATTGAAAGTCATCTTCTTTAGTCTAGAATTTAACTGTTTTGTTGAAAATTCGTCTTTTTCGATTGACAAATTAATCTTTTAGTAAAAAAGTTATATTTTTTCGTTAAACGTTGATTCGTTTTAAATGAAAAGTCTAATATCATATTGTTCGTTGAAGGTTTAATAAGTTTATTAAAAATTTAACAATTTGGTTCCAAATGAACCTTTTTTGGACAAATTTCTGCTTTTTGTTCAACATTCGTCTTTTTTAGATAGAAAATTCGTAATTTTAAATTGGAAATTCATCTTTTGATAGAAGTGTTAATTGAAAAGTCTAAAAATAATTATAATTATTGTTCAGCATTCATCAATTTTTTTTTGGTCGAAAATTTATTTTTTTCTAGCTGATACATCTTAGTTGCAAAATTGTCTTTTCGAGTTTCAAAGTCAAATGTTTTTCAAAACATTCGATTTTTTATTTTGAAAACTTGTTTTATATTAAAAATTGATCCTCTTTAGTTGTAAGTTCATGTATTTTGTAGAAAATTGATCTCTGTTGGTAGAAGTTTCATCTTTTCTGGTTTAATATTCATCTCTTCAATTGAAAATTGAATTCTTTTGTTGAAGATTTGTTTTTTTTTCGTTTAAAAGTAATTTTTGAAATAAAAATGTAACTAACTCATTTTTTGTGAAAACTGATGCTTTTTAGTCTAAAATTAAAATATTTGTTGAAAGTGAATGTATTATTTTGTTGAAAAATCTTTTTTTTCTTTGAAAATTAATTTTTTAACAAAAAATTTACATATTCTATTTGTGGTTGAAAATTCATATATTTTGCTGAAAATTCGTCTTTTCTTTTAAAAAATTTTCTTAATTGAAAATTGTTTTTTTATGATTCCAAGTTAATTTTTTTTCAATGAAAAGTACTATTACATTCTTAATTCAGAAATTAGCACTTTTAATTAAAAATTCTCTTATTTCGTTGCTAATTAAATTATTTGTTACAAATTCAACTGCCTTGTTGTAAAGCAATCTTTTACAACTATTTAGTTGTAAATTTGTTTTTTGATAAAAATTTATATTTTCGGATTAAAATTTTAACTGTTTTGTAGAAAATTCGTCTCTTTTGCTTAAAGTTAAAAATAAAATAAAAAATTTGAACTGTTCTTCATGAATCAGAATTAATCTCTTTAAGTAAAAATTAAACCATTCAATTTAAAATCAATTTTTTAACCAAAAACTTGTCTAATATATTTTTTGCTGAAAATTGATCCTTTTCAATTCAAAATTCATGTATTTTTATGAAATTTCACATTTTTTGGTTTTAATTGTTGGGTTAAAATTTCAACTAATTTTTAGAAAAATCCCCTCTTTTTTTAAAATATCAACAGTTGGATTGAAAATTAAACTATTTGCTTAAAAATATTTTTTTCTCGCTTAAAATTAATTTTTTTCACTTAAAATTGAAGTGATCAATTTTTGGTTGAAAAATGTTCCTTTTTAGTAGTAAATTTCTCAATTTTGTTTAAAAAATCATGTATTTCGATGAAAGTTCGTCAATTTTTTTTGTCATTTCAAAGAAGAACTCTCTTTGTTTGAAAATAAAAAAAAATCTTGTTGAAAATTCATTTTTTCAGTTAAAAATGAATTTTGTAACTAAAAATTTAAATAATCCATTATTCATGAATAAAAATTAATTTTTTGGTAAAAAATGTATCTGCTTGACTTTCTCAAATGGTTTGCAGCAAAACCGCCTTTTTTGGCAGAAAAATTCGATTGCAAAGTAATCTCTTTCAACTATTTGCTTAAAAATTATTGTTTTTTGATGAAAATTCATATTTTCGGGTTAAAATTTCAACTGCTTGTTGGAAAGTTGATTCTTTTAAGTTGAAAGGTCAACTATTTGGTTAAAAATTACTGTATTTTGTTGAAAATTGGCTGTTTTTTAATTAAAAATGAATTCTTTGACCAAAAAGTTAAGAAATGCATTTTTGAGGTAAAATTAATCCTTTTTAGATGAAAATACAACTATTTGATTGAAAATGAAATATATTTCTACTTTAAATCCTAGGAATATGGTTCCTAAATTAATTTTATTAAATCGAAAATTATTCCCCCGAAATAAAATCCATAAATAGATTTTTATTCAAGTACGTGATGTTGTTAATAATAATTTTTGTTTATCCAGTCTACATTTTCATGAACGTCCAAGGGTACGAAGGGCACGATTTACCGCCTGAAATAAAACAGAAGTATGCAGTCTCTCGTAAACTGGGATCTGGCGCTTGTGGAGAAGTAAAGCTTGTTTTCACAAAAGTCGGATGCAAGCGCTTTGCGATGAAAATCATTTCGAAAAAAGGCCTTACCATGAACAACACGCAGGGAATCGACCCGAAGAAGATAATGAATGAGGTGGAAATCTTGAAAAAGTTGAGACACGTAAGTTGAAAATTTGTTTTCTTATTAAAATTTTGAAAATTACATTACATTTTTATTTTTTACTAAACAGTTCAATTTTAAGCCAAGAGGTTTAATTTTCTATTTTAAAAAATTATTTTTTTTTTAAGAAAATACATGAATTGTCAATCAAATAGTGGAATTTTTAACTAAAAAAGATCAGTTTTTCATTAAAATTAAATATTTATATTTTCAGTTTAGAAAAATTCATTTTAGAAAAAAGAAAGACGAAATTTCTACAACGCTGTGAAATTTTCAAAAGAGTTTCTGTATCGACTTAAAAATTGTAATTAAAAAAAATGTGGTAGTTGATATTTAAACAAAAAAAAATGTTTATTTTAAGTAAATAGTTTTTCAATATAACAAAAAAAGTCGAATTTTTAACAAAATACATATATTTTTTTAAAAGAAAAACACTAATTTTGAACCAAGGAAATTTCCACGTGGAACGGGAATTTTTTTAAGCAATTAAAACTGGGATTTAGAAGAAATGAGTTCAAAAATCTCTCTTCCAAGTCAAAATTCAGCGCAATTTAAAAGTTCGTTCTTTGTCGAAGAGGAAATATTTTTGAATTATAGTATAATTTTTTTAAAAACATTTTTCCTTAGGAATTCACCCTTTTTCTTGATAATTTAACTGTTTGCTTTAGAAAGCAAAAGTCTTTTGTTAAAAACATTTTTGTTTGCAGATTTATAATTTTAATTAAAAATTCATCTCTTCTTAAAAATGTATCTTTGTTGAAAATAAATTTTTTAACTACAAATTTTATTATTCCAGTAGAAAATTGAACTATTTTTGGTGAAAAATTTACCCTTTCTAGTTCAAAATTCAACAATTTTAAAAGTAAATTTGTCTACTTAAATTGAAAATTCATTTATTTTGTTGAAAATTCGACTTTTTTGTAAAAAATTGACTTTTTTTATAGGAAATGATTTTTAACTTTGAAAGTTAATCTCTTTGTTTAAAAAGTTTTCTTTTTAGTTGAAAATGTATCTTTTAGATTATAAATATATTTTCTTGGTTGAAAATAACTGCTTCGTTGAAAATTAATTTTTGTATTGAAGATTGATAATTTTAATTAAAAATTCATTTGTTTGGTTAAAATCGAGTTATTTGATTGAGAACTTTTTCTTTTTTTAGATGAAAAGGAATTTTTTACCGAAAAATGAACTAAGTTTCTGAAAATCCAATTTCGTTGTTGTTAAGAATTGAATTATTAACGAAAAAATCAACTATTCTATTTTTGGTTGATTTTTCAAAAATGAGCATTCAAATATTTGAAAATTTATATTTTTTATTTAAAAATGAAACTATTTTTTTCAACAATTTATGTAATTTATGGCAAATTTTTCTTTTTTTTTTTTTAGGAAATTCATCATTTTGATTGGTATGAAATTCAACTATTCTCGTTGAAGATTCATAATTTTAA
>JAAAKG020028506.1:0-19769 GCA_010014905.2 Druon quercuslanigerum | reverse complement strand
AATTGCAGGTGTTATTGGATGAAGACCCAACCCAATCGCAACAACAATTGGCACAAACACTAAATGTGACCCGAGGAACAATTCACCAACATTTAAAAGCCATGGGAAAAATCCAAAAGTATGGAAATGGGTACCACACCAACTGAACGATAGAATATGGAAAATCGAAAAACCATTTGTGAAATACTGCTTAAACGGTTCGAAAGGAAATCTTTTCTGCATCGGATTGTCACGGGAGACAAAAAATAGATTTATTTCGTGAACCTGAAGCGGAAAAATCATAACTTTTACCTGGTGAGGTCGGCCCATCGATCCCAAGGCCAAATTGCTTTGGCCGCAAGACAATGCTCTGTGTTTGGTGGGACCAGTGTGGTGTGGTCTACTTCGAGTTATTAAAACCTGGTGAGACGGCGAATACGGATCGCTACCGACAACAAATTATCAATTTGAATCATGCGAAAAACGGCCGGAATGGGCCCGAAGACATGGCAAAGTTATCCTACAACATTTCAACGCACCGTATCATACCGCTAAAGTGGTGAAGAATACATTAAAAGCATTGAATTGGGAAATATTATCGCACCCGCCGTACTTTCCAGACCTCGCCCCGTCCGACTATCATCTTTTCGCATCGATGGGATACTCACTCGCAGAGCAGCGCTTCGCCAATTTTGAAGAAGTCGAAAAATGCCTCGTCGAATGGTTTGCCTCGAAAGAGAACAAGTTTTTTTGGAATGTTATTCATGATTTACCTGAAAGATGGGCAAAATGTGTAGAATCCAATGGTCAATACTTTGAGTAACATTTTTTTGAGATTCCCTTGAGGATTAAGTGTTTTCTTTATTTAAAAAACCGGCAAACTTCAACTAACACCCCTGGTATATATCAATAAATTGAAATAAGATATGGAAACAAGTAAAGGTACCTGTGTTAAATTATCAATAATGGAACTAGAGCAAACATAGTGGATCCAAACTGGTTATTTAAAATGAAAATAGGAAAAGATGGTGAAGTAAAATTCAAAGCTAGATTGGTAATTAAAAGACTCCATGATAGGAAAGAATATGAATGAAGAAAAGCTCATACATGAGTAGCGTGACTAGCAGTACTCTGATCAGTATTTCTTAACATAAATCAGTACACATTATTTGTAAAATAGGGAACGCAAATTATGGATTGACAGTTAGTCGTAAAAAATGAAATAAACGATTTTCAGGAAAAGTATATAAATTTAACTTCGAGAATGAGTCCCATGAAACGTGCTTCTTTACGTAGAGAAAAGAGAAAAGGTGGTAGCATTAGTTATTATATTGATGGCATAAAGATCGTTTTCAATGATAAAGAGAAATAAGAAAAAATAAAAGAAAAACTAGCTAAAATCTGTGATATGCGAGCTCTTGTGGAACCAATTAATTTTATAGGAAGGACTACTTACATACGTGGAGAAAATAGAGTAGTGAAAGTACAGCTATCAGATTATTTGTTAAAAATAGTAGCGAGATTTAAGATGGTGGATAGCATAGCACAAAGTACACCAATTTTAATTTTAAAAAATCACGAATATAGAAAGTATAAAAAGAAAAGATGGATAAAACACAACCGAAAGAAAATAACTTATCAATGTGCCAATAACAGAATCTATATGAACCTAAGTTTATTTAACAGTACCGAACAGGTCAGTTATGGCTTATACGGTAATTATTTCTCTAGAAAACAAAGCTAATAGAATATGTTTGGATATGAGTTAAGAGGATTTTCAGGCATATTAGAGAAACTTTAGAGGTAGGTTAAATCTGTCGCTTTAATTAGGATGGTTTCAAGTTTTATCATACTCTAAAATAACTCTTCGAGCAAATCAAGTCTCTTATTTAAACATGTTCCAGATAAAATATTGGCTCTCTCGATTTCTTAGACATCACATGTAATCGTTTGAATTATATTAAAGATTTTTAATAACTATTTTGAAATTTTAAGCATATAACTTAAATTATTTTTAATTTTCTGAGTTCTTCTTAAAACCTTATGTTTTTTATCTATTTCTAAATTCAGTAACTTTAGACAAAAGAAAAACTTCTACGGGATTAGGATGCAGACTTGTTCTGTTAATTTAGTAGAATTCAGTATAAATCTTAGAATTTTATTTAAATAATTTGAAATCTTTTTTGAAGGTTTTGGATTTTTTGCGAAAGTAAACTACTACAAAACTAGGATGCACTTGTGTCTTTAAATCTGCAGAATTCTAAGAAGTCGAGAGAATTCGCAGAATTTCAAGGCCTTTAAGGAATTCACAAAATTCAAAGTGAATTATAAATATTTTAGAAAAATTGAAATTTTTTAAAAATTCAAAATATTGCAATTGAATTCAACGGCTTCTGCAGAATTTTGCAGAATCAAAAAAAAAAAAAGATTGCATCATAATTCATTAACAGTTCAATTGTCGACCATAGTTGCTAAATTTGAAAGAAGATAAAAAGACTTCCATTCTTTTAGAAGAATTAAGACAATTCAAAAGTCCTAATTGAATTCTCAATTCAATAATATGTGAATTATACAGGCCCACTGAAATTGTGTGTGTTACTCTCACTAAATTTCAAATAACGTAGCTTACATTTCCATTTATTTTATGCACCGAATTGCGGTGAGCCAATATTTTTATCTGAAACATGTTTCAATAAGAGACTGGATTTTTTCGAAGTATTATTTTAGGTTTTTATCAAACTTGAAACCACCCTATTCAAAGACACAATCATATTCGTAATCGCACCTGTTCCTTTTTTTTTGAAAGCTCGAAGCAAGGTGAAGTTACCGCGGTAAGAGATACTGCTTTTCGGTATCGCACGCACACTTGCGACTATCTGTTCACGTACATACAATTCCAATGCCACGTAGCACCCAAAATACGCTACGGACTTAAATATGTTGTGGGAATTTTCGTTTTGATTTTTTTCCATCGGGCATTACAAGGAATGACATGACTCCTGGGACACCCTATAGAGGAAACTAACATAATTAAGACACACTGGCCACTTGCGAACAGAACACCTTAAGATAGGTGATGCTTGCTAAGAGTTAATTTCTCTTGATAAAGCAATCAGAAACGACTTGCAGTGAAATAAAAATGAAAGTAATTTGATCCGTTTAATTAATAATTTCTTTTTCTTTTTCTGAAATAAATAGGAGAAAGGAAACTTACATTAGAGATGACGTAAGTGTGAGCGAGTATGCGGCTGTGTGTGAGGATTCAGTCGATGTTTCAAACCTACATCTTCCAAGTCCGCTCGCTGATGCTGTTACTACTCGGAGATTTTTCGCGTTTCTTTACTCTTTTTCAATGAAAGTTAAAAGAAACCTCGGATCAGAAATCAGCGTCCCGAAAACCCCCCGTGCAGTATTTATTAATCATATCAGCTTTATTTTATGATATTTTTGTCCGCCATACAGTATAGTGTATTCTGAATGTTTACATTTTGACTTCAGATTAGAAATCCGTGACTCTGCTTAGGAGCTTCTCAGTCGAGTGGCTAGTCCTATAGGCGTGTTGTTGCTTGCCTGTGGCCTACTTGACAAGATATTATCGCGGATATATCTGTCCATGAGTCTTTTCACTGTTTTTAGTAGGAAAGATGTGAGGCTAATGGGGAGAAAATTCTTAAGTGAAGTATAACCGATCCTGACTGATTTTGAACTGAAGACTACTCTCGCATCCCTCCATGTCATCGGAACATAACCCAACTTTAGACTAGCCCAATCAAGTCTTACAATCGGCACTATCGTGATCTCACCAGTCCGCTGTAAGAAGACTGAGTTTATGTCATCCCGATCAGGCTACTTGCAAGGACTGAAAGCCTTCAGGGCCCAACTGAACCAGGCTGGGGTAACAATCTAGTTGGCTTAGCTTTCGTTTCGGGCCTAGCTGGGCTAAGAGCAGCTTTGATTGCCTCGGAGGTGTCGTCCCCTTATTTTCGAACCTTGTAAAGTCTAAAAAATTTTACTTGATCAGGTGAGTCAAGGTATTCCCGTGAGATACTCAGAATCCGCCGCCGCGAAATTTCAGAGTGCCGAGAACAGCATCCGGATTTCGAGAAAGCAGCTTATCCAGTCTAGCCGTCTCTGCTCTTTTCTCGATGTCGGTGCAAAAGCTGGTCTAGCTGTAATGCTTTGCCTTACGTATTGCACTCCTATGTTCATTCCTCATCGTTGTTAATAAGGTCAATAGTTCCTCCGTTTTGACAATACTGGCACTTCTGAACCTCTCACTGGTTTTCCTGCGGGCTTCTTCGAGTTTCCCATTCCACCAGTGTGTTTCCCCAGCCTTTCAGACTCTTAAAAGTTGCCTATTATTCTCATAAGTTTATTTTATGGAATCCATAAAAGTCTCGGCGGCTATCTCCAGAGTATCCATTAGGGTCGTCTGGAAATATATGGCCAATTTTTCTGCATGCTAGAGGGCAACGATCCCCCCTATTTTATTCCAAATTCGCAAAAAAAAAAATTCTATAATTTTTATTTTTTTTTCATTTTAACAGGTGCCGGTTTTGCCTTGAAGTTTCCCATACAAAGTGCATAAGGAGAAATCACGTTTTTGAGTTTTTGAAATTATTTTTTTGGGTTTGAAAAAATGTCACGGAAAATTATGGGGGCCTTTAGCGAATTATCCACCGAAGATAACTTCGTATAACTTCGGATCATCCATGTACATAATATGGGACACTTGATGGCGATCCTCATTATAATGTGTTTGGAACTCTTGATATATGCTATTTAGTGTTTTTCTTAATGTGTTAAACGCTAAACAGAACCACAGTGCGTTAAATGAATCTCATTAAAAGGTACCTATCGTGATGCATATTAATGTAGGCATTCTTGGTTTTCTATTACCAAAATACTTGATGTTTGTAACCCGAGCATCATCGCACGACTTAGAAAGTCAATGATGCGCCGGCAGATCTTGTATATGTTTGACACTTCAAGCAAATACACATGTGGTACGGAAGAAAACACTTGCTTATAGCTATTGTATGCCATGTGAAAGGTTTTTTCACCAGGGGTTTTATTTGAAGTTTGCCGGTTGTTTTAATAAAGAAAACACGTAATCCTCAAGGGAATCTCAAAAAATTTGTATTCAAAGTATTGACCATTGGATTCTACACATTTTGCCCATCTTTCAGGCAACCATTCGACGGGCCATTTTTCGACTTCTTCAAAATTGGTGAAGCGCTGCTCTGCGAGTGAGTGTTTTATCGATGCGAAAAGGTGATAGTCGGACGGGGTGAGGTCTGAAAAGTACGGCGGGTGCGATAGTATTTCCCAATTCAATGCTTTTAATGTGTTCTTTACCACTTTAGCGGTATGAGCCGGTACGTTTTCATGTTATAGGATAACTTTACCATACCTTCGGGCCCATTCTGGCCGTTTTTCGATCAACGTTTTTCGATAATTCGAAGTACACTACACCACACTGGTCCCACCAAACACAGAGCATTGTCTTGCGGCCAAAGCGATTTGGCCTTGGAGTCGATGGGCCGACCTCACCAGGTGAAAGCTATGATTTTTTCCGCTTCGGGTTCTCGAAATAAATCAATTTTTGCTCCCCCGTGACAATTCGATGCAGAAAAGATTTTCTTTCGAACCGTTCAAGCAGCATTTCACAAATGGTTTTTCGATTTTCCATTTGTCTATCATATACTTTTGGATTTTCCCATGGCTTTTAAACATTGGCAAATTGCTCCTCGGATCGCATTTAGTGTTTGTGCCAATTGTTGTTGCGATTGGGTTGGGTCTTCATCCAAAAACGGCTGCAATTCCTCGTCTTCGAACTTTTTCACTGCATCAGGATGTTCATTGCCTATTAAATCGAAATCTCCACTTCTAAATTGACGAAACTATGTCTCACGTGTTCTAATCACAGGAGCATGTTCACCATAAGTTTCTATGAGCAATTGATTAGCTTTAACTCCTTTTTTCTTTTGATGAAATTAAAAAAGCAACGAATGCCGCAAATGCGATTTACTTGGAACGAAACTCGACATATTCACTGGGATAAACAACTATGATGCTTATAATTTTGGCAGAATGGAATTGTGTATTTTTGAAGGTTATTGTCCATAGAAAAATATGACATAGATGCCAAATCATAGAAATGTATACATATCTCTAGCTCAGCATCTATTTTTACTTGATCTTTAATGCCCCTCGAGTTTTCACAACAACCTTTTTCTTCTTTTGTTACGATGTCATTATTGTCGCAGTAAGAATATACCTCATCTGCAATAACAGTTTCAAAGCATTTATACATTTTAGCAAGACAGGCTATGGATGTTAATCAGATAGATTTTGAGCGTCTGGTTTTTAGGTACCATATACGTAGTACCTTTAAGCATAAATCCTGGCATCAGATCTGGGCGTTGAATGATCTTTTAAAAACGCCTTGCCAACACAGAATGCACACTTATCAGATACTTGTGTCAAAAGCTTTGCACCATGTCTGGACCTGAAGCGTTCCAATTAATTGCGCTTTTTAAAACCGTTAAAACATATAAAGCTGTGATTCTAGTCAGCATCATTTTAGGGTTATTGTTTGCTCTTGACTCGCTTATTTGGAAGCAAACAGTGTCCAAAGTGCTTTTGTTTGTTTTTCCCCAAACACCCGACGAGTATTTAATTATGTCTTCCAATTAAGGGTCTTTGGTATCTTGGTGGTTATTTTGCTTCACATTCAGTTACGAAAGAACCTTTTTTCATCTGCCCGAAAGGTTCTATTTTGTATTTGTGTCGATATATTAAAGACCAATAATATCAACGAATACAAACCTTTTTGTATATAAAGATGCCGTCTAAGTAATCTGTTAAATTCATTGTTCATTGTTCGATTAATGATTCTGTAAAATTGCAATTTTGACATCGTATTTAAAGATAGGAGAGAGTTCAGCATCACATGACACATTGAAGGGGGGGAAGGGGTGCACTGAAGCTTTAAAAATTGTTAAAAAAGAAAGGAGTAAACGCTGTAAATGTTTCGAAACTCCGTAGAGAAGGTTTACAAAATTTGTTTATTGATACCATAATCCTGTGTTGACCTATAATTTAGAGAAATTTTTATCACTAGACTATTTTCCGTGTTTTTCAAGGTAAGTACTAGTAATGATGCACGTCTTTAAACAATCTTTCTAATTTTAAAAAGAATGATAAACTAAGATTAATTAGATTTACTCTAAAAAAACTTTGCTAGTTGTTTTACCAAAAAGTAAGAGATTTATTATTGTGATATTTAGACATGCATGTTAAAGTACACGACCATTGATTAATCAATTTACTCAGAAAAAGCTAAAAATATACTATGTTACATAAGTCGAACATTTTCAAAAATAATTTGCGTATTTGTACTGTATTTTGGTTTTATCTTCGTGTAAAATTGTCCACAAGTGTGAATAAACATAGAAAGAAATATTAATCCTTATATAATATTATTCTGTATTATTATCGACACTCTTACATACTTAGACTTATATATTATATCATATACCGAGTTTTTTGCTTTTGTTGCTCTGGGTTCCATAAATGATAAAGAAAATTGAGATTTCATAATATATTTGCTCTATATATTTAGAGATTGGTCTTGTAAAGTAAATTCATATAATGTTGAAACATTTTTAACTGTATCGTCGCTAATATGAAGAAAAAATTAAATAATAAGTGTAATCGAGGTTTCAATCTGCAGTCGCAAAGTAATGTGAATATTACAGAAAGTCCGAGTTACAGTTTACAAGCTTCATCAAAACTTTGAACTATGTTTCTTCCAATAATCTAAAACAAATGCTTCATCTGACTTAGGTTTCCTAATAATCTTAGTTCTCATATTCATTGTCGCAGGCTGATCATTTCGATCATATAATTCCCGAATCTGACCATCGTCAACAATCGCAAAGATGTCACCATTAACGTTTAATAATATACGAAACTCGCGGTCTGTTGGTATGCGCCTTACGCTTCCAAATTTTTTTAAAAACGCTTGAAGGTAACAATTGTCAGGAAAACGATATTTTCGTAATAATAATTCAAACCGCTCAGAAGAGGATTGCCCAGGAGGCGAAAGCGCATGAGGTGCATCCAGTCGGGGCGAACGCGTAGGGTGTACATGCAAACGAGGCGACCGTGGAGGAGCAAAATGTGCAGGAGAGGAATTCATAGGAGAAGAACTCGTAGTAGAACTACATCTAGATCTGGTAAGAAGAGGTGTTGTAAGAGATGAAGATCCGCCAGAAAATTGTAAGCCACCAGCTTTGTCGGACTGAGAACTCAATTCTGTAAGAGAATATAAAAATTGATGAATGAAATGATTATACTTTATAGTAAACTGTGCATCAAGAAGTAGAAATAGTTTCTTTAAGATCATGCATGAGTTATTACATACACGCATCATGAAAATGACTTTGCCTCTGTCGTACGTACTATACTTTATGTAATAAGAGTATGGTTTTCGATTTTCTTAATGGAATTACGTTTCACTTTTGAGGTTAGTTTAAAGCACAAGTTACTGTTCAAAGCAGTGTGTATGAGGCGAAGTAACGAATGCGTATGCGAATAAGACATCAAAGTGCAGTTTCTCTGCGCAGGTTGGTGTAGTACCTCCCCACCCAAAAAACCCTACTTTGATTTTAGGAAACATGCCGTGAAAGCGAGGAAACCGTACTCTTGTTACATAAAATATGCTTTAATTAGGTTCGACTACATAGAAACATTCAATATTGTACAACATGTGCTTCATCGTTGATTGCCAACAAGTTGACTAATGTGGACACTAAGATTTGTATTAGCGAAACAGAATTTTTTTCCTCGTACAATCGCGAAAGGAAATAAAATTCTACTTCTGGTAAGCCTGAGTTGAAGGAAAAATCTTAATTTTACAAGACGGTTTTGCTATGAAACTATGTAACGAGAGGATGACGTGACCAGAGCTGATTCTCAATTGTTTTTCCCTAACTTACGTGTTTACAAAATGAGGTATTGCTCTGAAAGTTTGCTTTGTTCCGGTGGAAATTAATACAAAATTCGAAGAAAATAAAACTGGAAGCTATATCGATACTTTTCTTTCACAAATAACGTCCACACGGAATAAGATATCGTGTTCAAAATTGGGCACGCTACATAGAAGGCAAGAAGGAAGATGTTTCTGGTCCTAAATAATTAGAATTGGCAACAATGTTTTTTTTTTAATTACTCATATGCAAAAAAATAAATTTGGTCTGATATACGTATCAGCTGTGTCAGAGCAGCCCTATCGCAGCGAGTAGAAAACTTTGCATTTCAACGGGTCTTTGGTTAATACGGATTGCTTGATTAAAGACAGAGAAAGATTTTTCCCTACAACTCTGTGCCTTATCACAAACGATCCTGTAATATCTAATAATATTTTCCGAAATTTTTTTACGCGTTATTAAATTTTTCATTTTTAAATATGGGTTCATCAGCTGATTCACTTGTTACATGGTCTTAACTTATCTTTTTTCAATACTACGAAGACTTGCATTCAAAATGAGGGAAGGACCATTAAAAATTTTTAATTATTGCCAGAGTTATCAAGATTGTTTAAAAACCTCAAATTTATACGTTGTTTCGCAATACTTTACGAATAAATCAACACTTTTCTACAAATTGAGATTAATGGACGCGCAATAACCAGGCAATTGCAACATTTTTATACGTACAGGGGACATTTATTAACACCCCAACTCAATTCATACACGATTGTACTGAAACATACGGTGTGAGTGATACGGTAAACCGATAGTTGAGCTGCAAGTTGATGAGCAGAAATGTATATACTTCGCTACATTGTAGTGAAGTGAAGGCCAAAGTTGCAAAGGAATGCCCACAGGATGGAGTTCTCTCATCCGCCAAGTGGGCACTTGTCATTAATGACTTGAATCGTGTTATAAACGAATATATAATAAACGGAAAGTTCGAGGGTGTCTTAGTGGAACTATGCAGTCAATGGTCAACGTACTAGAGCAATGGTACAGGCACCGCTGTTTGTCAATTAACTCGAACAAGACGGAACAAATCTATTTTCCCAGAAGAAGGAAGTTTCCTGACTATAGACATCTTAGGTTTTACGCTGCATATGCGTAATTGGAAAAATCTAGGGCTAAAACTCAGGATAACTTACTGGTTATACAGAATGATATCCAGACCGATAATAGCGCGTGCATCAGCTAACTGATCGCCACGGAGTGAAATAATAAGTACTGTTAAAGAACTGGAAAGCCTTTATATGGTTTTCTGATTAGTGATCATTAGTGCCATGAAAAAACACCAAACTTAGCTGTTGAGGTCATTCTGGACATTAAACTGTTGCACCTTTTCGTAAGGAAGATTGCAGCAGCGGATGTCTTTAGACACGTAGTAGGGGGCAACCTTCTCAATTTCGAGCTGAAGGACGTACACAATATTAGTGAGCGCATGCTCTGCGAGGATAATATTTTCGCTATGCAAAGTGACTTTATGCGGAAGAACTTATTCTTGATGAAAGAATTCAAGAAGCCGCATTTAAGATGTAACATCAGTTAAGGTGTTGAACAAGGTATCTGCGACTAACATGCTTGCCGTCCCGGTTCTACTCTACTTGTTTGGGGTGCATCAATGGATGAAGAACAAACTTACGGTCGTTAACATCATCACGTGTAAGATAATGCATATGTAGAAGAGCTTGCATATCTATTCGTATTTTCTGCGTGTTTGTAATACACCATTTGTTAACAGGATAATAACAGGACTGAGGACATTTCATACAGTTTTTGAGATCGAAAGAATAGTTCCTGAAGTTAGCGAAGCAGAACTTAGGCGTCTGCAGTAT
The DNA here is from genome assembly GCA_010014905.2 of Druon quercuslanigerum. Classification (NCBI taxonomy): domain Eukaryota; kingdom Metazoa; phylum Arthropoda; class Insecta; order Hymenoptera; family Cynipidae; genus Druon; species Druon quercuslanigerum. The sequence goes on along the minus strand of JAAAKG020028506.1, from coordinate 8,917 downwards.
TTATTTGCAGACTAGTCACCAGTTAAAAAACTAAATCTTATGAAGGTCCGATAAAAAATGGGTTAGTCTCGACCATTAAGGTATCAAAGCTAATGAGAAAGCAGATGCACTGTCTGAAACTGGAGATCCACAGTCCATGGTTGGTTCAGAACTCTTCTGCAGTATCTCGTTCACATTAGCAAAAGACGCCCTTGGTGAATGGATTTTGAAGGACCATGCGGTATATTGAAAGGGAAAAAATATGTTGCATTCTAACAATTTCATATCTGGTTCCTGTACGAAGTAAACTCGTGATTCATTGAACATGAAAGGAATGCAGATTAATGTAAATGAGGATAATTACTGTACAATGCCAACTCAGAAAACCCATGACGAACGTAAGGATTGGAAGCGACTCTCGTTGTCGAAAGTATGAATGACAAACTTTTTTACAATAATCATGGGAACCCGTCTTTTTCAGTGGTTCCTTAACTGTCCTAATTTTAATAATATTAAATTAAAGATTTTTTCTTTTTATGAAAACACGAAAGCTAATAAGATTCTGCGTCTCCTAAGCCTAAGTTGAAGGCATTTTTTTTAACATACGTCAGAAAAAAGTCAAATTTCCATGTTGTTGAAAAATGTTAGTAACTCAAAATAAGTAACATTTTTTTAAATTCTGGTTCTCAAGTTAAAGACATGTCTCCGTGTCTTGTAAACCTGAGATACTGAGTGACAATCAAAAAATTAGAATGCTTACAACACATTTGAATAAAATTAAGTAATATCAATAAAAGTATTCATAATAATTCAAATTAATTTGTTAAGTATAGTCCTTATTTCAAATTTGACGACGTTCTTTCAGCAAGCTTATGAAATCTAGGGGAAAAAATGATAAAAATACCAAAATAAGTTAGAGACATATAACAAGCAACGTGGCATTAGGTAGCACCTTATGGTTCCACAAATTTTTCCTGTCAATTTTTTTTTTTGGTTGATAAATTTTATTATATGATTATATAACGGGTAATGCTGATAGTAAACTACCAACAGATACTCACCAATAGAGTTATAGATGATCGCCCAGGTAAAGACCAAGGCATAAAACATTTCCATTTTTTCTATGTAGAGGTAAAACTTATTAACGAATTTATTGATCGAAAATGTATAACTAATGAATTTGTAAACTAAAGAACGGTATCTTGCTTTATCAGAGTATATATACTCCAGTTCTTATCTGAAGGATTTAACACATCAATCATCTACTTTTGAGAGTTCATATTTATATTTCATAAATCAGTTAGAAGGAAAGAGACATTATTTATAATTTTGGTAAAACTGAGGTAACAATTCATTTAATGTTTTATGGTTCAGGGAAATTCCAATTTTACATAGAGATGCTAATATAAGCCCTGTAAAATATCTTTAAAGAATTCAACAAAATTGTAATATTTATTTAAAAGCCTCAATATGATGTAAGTTTCTGATGAAACTCTGCTGATGGCAAATTTTATGACCTTTAATCTCTATACGATTTATGTAACAAAATTGTGTGAATTTCTCAAGGTATAATAATATTGGTAATAAATATGGGTCTCAAAAACGCAGTTCTACGTCTTCTTTTATTTAGATATTTTCTTACATAAGGAGCAACGTAAAAGAATAAGATCATAATATTAATTGTTTAATTATATCCATTTAATTCAAAAAACCCACATAGTACACGTCCTGGAAAAACAACACTTTTTTTTAGACTTTGTCCTAGGACAGACCTGGATTTTTCATCTGGCCGCTTTTACATACTAAACGAATAATTTCAGATGAAATCATGAAACCGGGTGCACGTCGAACTGATTTCAGAATCCACAAGAAGCCATACGCGCACCTACGCACGCCTATCTGTTTCAATTTTATTTTTATTTTTTAATATTATGTAATATCGTTTAACTCCTGACCAAAGGACTTTTAAAATTAAAGCAAAACTAAAGTTTTGTGATTCTGAATTATCTTTTGTGAAAGCTCCTTTGACTTTAACAAATACATTCTCATCACGTGCCTCATAAGAAAAAAGGGCTGAAACAAATTTTCAGATCTTAATTTAAATCACTATTGTCCAAAAATGTTATTTTTTTACATTTAATGTTGTTATTTAAAGAATAAAACAAAAACTGCGCGTCAAATCAAAAAGTTATTCATAACAGATTAAAAATATTTTTTTAGTTTAAAATTGTTCTTTCTTCATATGTTTTTGAATCTTGCATAGTTTTACAGCAAATAAACATTTTTATTTATTATTATGTTTTGTGCGGACTAAATTAGAATTTTCGATTCTTCTACAAGTTTTAAAAAGTACTTATAATATTCCTGTAGGGCTTTCAAAAAGCAACGTTTTTCTTCACATTTCGTTTTTTTTGGTGCTGTGCGCTGTTTAAACCTTAAAATTTTAATTTTTTTTGTAAATTTCAAATTTACTATAACTCTGATAATATTCTTTCTCTCGAAACAATTACTAAGGATTAATTTTTGTAATTTTTGATTAAAATAAATAGCCGTACTCTTTCTCTATAGGTAAAATCGTTACCCTGTGGCTCAGAGGGCAAGGATTTGAAGTTTATTACCCGTTGCTGCTTGCAGTAAATCCCTGTTTTAGCAAACGTCGGTACAGTAAAAGCAAAAATTCTCACATGTTTCACAAAATAATGATTTAATATAAAATCATAAAATGAAATTTTTTTTGCAATTCTAATCATTATATTAGTTTTGTAAATGAGTGACAATGTTAAAGGTTAAAGTATTTCAAAGTTTATTTACCAAATAATGGGATACAAATTAATCAATAATTATCGTAGATTAGACGTAAACTGCACCAATCGATTCCATGTAAAAAACAACTCCAGAAACTTCTAATAACTTTTCACTTGCATTGAAAACTGTTTCTTTTCTTTACAAATATATAACTTTCATGGTCACATGACTATAAACAAATCATTGCTATTATTTCTCAAGGATAAAAGTCAAATAATTTTGGCATCCATGAAATTGATTTCTTAAATGCGGAATGCTTGTGAAATTAAAATGAAGCGAATTTAACCGATAAAAATTAAAAAATGTCCATTTAAAAGCCTTCAATGTCAAATGGTTTTAAATTAAAACCTCAAAAATTAGGACCTTTTTTTGAAAATTAAAATTAATAATTTTATCTTTTAAACATTCTAACAGAAATAATTAATAGATTAAAAAATTAAAAAGTTTAATGGCCGAAATTTCACACCTCATTTCGCTTCATTTACGTTTACGAGTACGAATATAGAACTGAGCTCCTCAGAGAGGCGATTCTTTATATAAGCTAATTAGACGTAGAGTGGGGGGTAATTATCAACTCGTAATAATCCCCCTTTTAGCTCGAACTTAGTCTGTAAGTTTTGTTTTTTATCTTTAAATACTTGGTTTTTAGAACTATGCTTCCGGTTTCGTATTTTGACAATGCTTTGGGAGTTGGTAGGGTTTCGCATGTTACAATATGGGATTGGTGGACTACGTTCTTTTCATTACTAAATAATTTGATTGTTTTCGGAAAGCATCTCTTTATGTAATCGAGGATACCTAATTGCCCTAAAATATACAGTGTTCCTAGTCCTAAAGCAGCGTAACCTAAATATTGTAACCATTCTAAACTAACCAGTTTCTTTCCAAGTACTTAGCCTTCTGTGGGTGGAAATAGTCTGTAGGGTATTTTAAGTATTCTCTAGGCTAATTCTGGCTTCCTTACGTTCTTCGTGTGATATTTGTTTCGGAAGTTGTACGTATTTTTGTTCTAACTTATCAATGTTCTTTTGTTCAAAATTTATCTCATATGTTACATTCAGCCATTGCGTCATATGAGTTTCATATGATTTTTCTAATTCTAGGGTATCGCAGCTTATGTCTAAGTCTAATGGTTTGGAAGGTACTATAATATAACCAATTATTATAGGTATGATAGTTGTCTTGCGTAGCAGATAAGGCGACTGATTAAATGCAACATTTCTCAGCATCTTTTGCATAAACTGGCTTCACAAGATTCGATAACTATTAACTTGACATTAGTTTGGTTTCTTCTACATATTTATATACATATATCTGTTTACATTTAGCAATGGTCTTTCTGTCAATTGGTACGTAATTATAATTTGTATTGGGATAGGGATTATTCTTTGCAAGGAACCTTCTCCTTTCACAATTACCGGCATCTCTCATATACATGTAAGTAGACCTTGGATTACTGCTACAGAAAGAGTACTGACATCTATAATGTGCTGGTAGTTCTCTTCTTTATTGTCAGAATAGAAGCGTGTGCGTTAAGTTGTCTCGAATTCTTAAATTGTTTCTTTACGCATCTTAGGTGTTGAAATTTGGGGATGTACTATCCCGTGCTTTCCTTCGTTTATGGCGTTTATAGCTGTTTCAATATCCTCGTTTGTTTCATCTACTATTATTGCGGTTAGTACTGATTTAGATTAGATAAAACTATACTTTGTTGCAGCATTCAGTCCGTAAGTGATGTTCTTTACAAACTGTCTTTCGGCAGTCTCCTTGGCAGCTATCCATTTATGGTCCCTTGACGAAGAGTCTAAGATTATTTTGAGTATTTTCGTGTGATTTGACAGGATGTTCGGTATGTTTTTGTTACCTTTATAAATTGTGTCGAACGCGGTGTTAATATTCTTCATGTCGAAATTGGCTTGATGTTCCGAACACAGTTTTGGATATATCGCCTACAAAATTCGCTAATCCTCTTTTTTGACGTTGTTTGCCTAATAATTTGTATAGGATGCTGTTTTACTAACTAATCTATTGTAGCGTCTCCTAATCAATTGGACTTCATAATAAGGTGTGGATTTTTTGTTGCAGGATAATTCTGACATAGTGACGGTAATGTCGATGGCTTTAATCTGGTTTTCAGTGCACGTCATATTGATAGCTATAACAATTTTCCACTTTTCATGAAACAAGTGTACTTTAGAGATTTCCTCGATTTAGCAATTTCCTTGAATTTTCTCGAGTATGTAGTTAGCCCTGATTATTATTGGTGATAGGGTCAGCAGGAAGTTCAAGAAAGGGGCCATTATCGTCTGTGAAATAGGGCATTGTCTGACTTACATGAATTCGGATAATTTTGGCCTTGTTTTTTATTCGTAAATTAATATTGCCTAAGCAGTCAATAACTTTTCTATTTCTATCCTTTCTCTAGCTCCTCGTATGCTTTCTTTGTGTTTCTTTTTCCACTTTCTTACTAGTTCCAGATATATCAGGATTGGTGAAACGCTACCGATGATGGTATGTTAGCTTCTCTTGCAAACATACGTTTAAAAGGTGAAAATAAATAAGTGTAATTTTTTATGTGCAACCTTAATACTCGTGATGTTGTTAATGTGTTGTTTAATTTTTAAAAGCTTCTTCACACTTTAGAGTCCAATCAAAAATTGTGTCCTTCTGAGTTAGTCTGGGGAGTGGTCAAGCTATAGACGAATAATTCTTTATGAACTTCCTATAATATCCAGCTAATCCTAGAAATGATTGCACGTCTTTAGGTGTTTTCATATGCTTGAATTTCTGAATTGACTTGATTTTATTGGAGTCAGGCTTAACTCCTTCTGCGATAATAAGGTGGCCTAGGTATTCTAGTTCTGGGCGTAGGTACTGGCATTTTGATGGTTGTAATTTGAAGCCTAACTTTTTTATTCTTTCCAGGACAGTCACTAAATTTTTGCTATGTTTTTCTAATGTTCTCCGAATATTACAATATCATTAATTTAAGTGAAACATTCTTTGCCAATTAGTCTTCTGAACGCATTGGTAGCGGGTGCGTTTTTCAAACCAAATTACATCCTATTATATTTGAAATGCCTTTGTATAGTAGAGAAAGCTGTATATTTTTTGCACTATTCCTTCATAGAGATTTGATGTAATATGGCACTAAAGTCAAAGGCTGAGAAAAACTTCGCATTTCCTAACTGTTCGAGGATATCGTCAATTACCGGGAGAGGGAATGCATCCTGGCCGGTGTCTTAATTAATCTGGCGGTAATCTACTACCATTCTTAGGTTTTCTCCTTTTTTAGGGACTATCCATAGTGGGGAGTTGAAAGGGGATTTGGACTCTCTTATTATACCTTTTGCAGTAATTCAGTTGATTCTTTAAGTGCAAATTCCTTGTGTTTCATGGGTAGTTTATGGGATCATAGGTTGATAATTTTTCCGGAGTTCAGAATTATTTTGTGTTTAGTCAGATTTGTACAGGGTAGAGGGTCTCCATCTAAAGTAAAATATTTTAAATATTGAGTCACGATTTCTTTTATTCGTTCTCTAATTTCTGTTTGGATATGTTTTAGGTTCAGGTAATTTTAAAACTTTTCCAGTCTTTTGAAATAATTAGAAGGGTATTTACCCTCTTTTTGGGCGTCTCGTGATCCTATATACGTAATTCTGCTAAATTTAATTTCTTCTGGTATTTTTATGGGTTTCTGGGGATATTTATAATATTGTATACCAAACTTATTATTGTATATTGTATATAGTCCGTCAGGAATTTTTGTTTGATTTTTCATCCAAATTACTTGAATTTCTTCGTCGGGTACGTTGATTTCACAGATTTTTGTTAAGTTTCCTGGTAGGTAATTTTCCTCGAAATGTAATGGTATTTTCCATTTGTTGATTATCAAATCAGTTTTTGTTAAAGCATATCTGGGATATTTGTGAAAGAATGAGTATCAAATTATTACACCTTTCAATGAAGCAAAGTTTTCTTCTGCTATGTGGAATAGTTGTTTTTACCCCAAAATACTGCAGGTAAATAGCTTCCGTTGATTCGTGGTGATCATCACCCTTTGAGAATTTTTGATGGAAATTAAATGTTTCTTAGTCGGGCTGTAAACTATTTCTCTTAATTATGTTGATTGCTGTTCCGCTGCATAGTAATAATTTGTACATGGATCTGTCACTTCTTCTTCCGTGTATTGATTGTAATTTTCCGGATAATTTAGATATTCTGCTTGGTCCTCGTAATTTATTTGCTTCTGAATTTCCTCAGTTGTCATCTCCTCCATTCGTAAACATTCTTCTTGGAGTTCCCGATGTTCCTGAATAGTTTTTACTTCTGGTGGTTTGTTTTGGAACTATCACAGTTGTAAAATTTGGGGTTTTGAATAAGATGCGAAATGACCAGGTTTTCCACACTTGTGGCAGGACGTCTTCAATCTTTCGCTTAATGTTAAATTCAAGTTTGGTAATCTCGCCTGTTGGGGTGTGCTATTGGCTGAAGGTCTAGTTGTTATTGGTCATGGTTGGAATTTAGTGGTTTCTCTAGGCTTTTGGCTTTGTATAAGTATTTTATCTTAATTTTTTTCTATTGCCAAGCTTCAGCTTCCAATGCTTCTTGCAAGGCTTTTGATAACGTGTTCGGTTTCATAAGCCTAAACTGTGGCGAAATATCGTCTCTTAAATTCAATATGAATCTTTTAATCGCGCTGTTTTCTTCTATCCTTAGGGCCATGTTCCTTTTCGCTCCAGAAGGGTATTCTGCTTGTGCCGCGTACACGAGATCCTCATAGGCGTCTCTAAAAAGAAGGCTCAAAGTTTGAACTGTGTTTCCTCCTTGTCTAATTGCTCTGCACAATTTAATCGAGCTTTGTTGTCCTTGTTTAGTTTCTATGGCTGAGTATAATTCGTCATAACTTTCTATTGCAATGTGTCGTATCTCTTGTTCGGCGTGGTCTCTAATTTTTCAGCTACTACAAAGCCAAGAAGAAAGCCTGGATTGTCTAAGAGTAAACGAGCTATTTTTACGCTTTTCATACATTTGTGGAGATCGGTATCATTAGCTCGATTAAGAACTTTAATTGGTTTGATCATATCCTTTGCTGGTGATAGGGGATTGATTATGGATGATATTCTAGCGGGAAGCTCATTGGGTCGTTCCGTTGACATACATCATAATCATAGGGTCGTGAGAGGGGTTGCCCGATTCCTCGTCTAGTTACTTCAGTTTTTTTAGCGTCAGGATCCAAATCGTCGTCCGTTTAAATGCTGTTTTTTTTGCAACTTGTTTAATTTCTTGTCTCCTGTTGCGATTTTCGTCGTTGAGTGTAGCAATTTCATCTTTCTTTCTGAAATTCTCGTGTCTTAACTCTTCCATTTCCAATCGCAGTTACTGGATTGGATCCAGGTTTAATAAGGAATCCGGTGCTGTGTTCGTCGGAGATTGTGCTCTCGATGAAGGTTAAGTGTTCTTGTGGGAGTTGGTTGCCGTAAAGAATAAAGGAATCAGTTCGGGTGATGAATTAGAGGTCTCGTCAGTATAGTCAGTCGCGTAAGCTGCACCGTTGTTATCTAGATACTTTGCGTATGCCAGCGTGTAATGCATCGGTATCGCGTGTGTTATCTGATGCGCGTGATTATGGTTTCCTATTGATGCTTAGTCTTTTAATACAGCCTCGCCTAACGTTTAATTAACTTTTGTTTCATGTTAATCTCTTTCCTTAGACAGCAACGAGGACTTATTCTCTTTGCAATTCGATACGATTTGTTGTTTGTTCTTTACTTATATGCTTACTTTTCTAAATTTTCTTGGTGGTTTGATCCTTTCTGGTTGGCAGCTGGGAGTTCGTGAATTTCCTCGTTGTTAACCTGGATTTGCGCCTTAGCCGATGACTGGTCGTCGATCTTGTAATAGGCTGGGTCGAAAAACCAACATTGTGCGTCCAGGAAACGCCGAAACGCCTGGGTGCGGAAAAGTGGCCCAGTTCAATTCGAAACTCAGTGATCTTTGAAATTTTGAAATCGGATAATATTTTCAGTCTATTCTTTGAGGGTGAAATCTCGAAGTTTCACTAAAAAACACTAAAATTTAAGGTTTTGCAAAAATGGGCTTAAAATCGATACCGATGCCTTCCAAGGGTGAC
>JAAAKG020028495.1:0-19770 GCA_010014905.2 Druon quercuslanigerum | reverse complement strand
CGAGAAGTATTTGCCTGCTCAAAATTCCCTTGCTAAACGAAACGCTGGAAGTTACAAGTGTTCGATTCGCGCTGAGCATCAGAAAAAAATTAATGATAATTTTTTTAAACAACGGTTTTGAATTCCTGTCATATTGTCATTCGAAGGACATCTTAAAGCACATTTTCTAAAATTTTCATTACAAAATTTCAAAAACTGAAGCACTCAGCACGAGTTAAAGTGAAAAACGGATTAAAATCAAGTTTTTCAAAATTCAGTTTTTTGGTTTTATTTCGAAAACTAAAAAAGTTACAACTTTTTATCTAGCGGAAAAAAGATGCACAATTAAATTTCACGTCCAGATATATCCTTTAAAAATTTTAAATTAAAAATTTGTTTTTTCTCGTCCTGAGGCAGTTTTAAACGGCTAACCTTAAACCTTAACACACTATACAGTGTGTCCCAGACATGAGTGTCGCGACTTATATGGCAGTATAAACAAACAAAATAGAAATCGAAAATTCTTTTTCCAAAAATCAGTTGAAGTTTTAGTTTGTGAGTTATAATATGTTTAAGCTGGACCAATCAGGAGCGCCGCATAAAAAGCCGTGCGTGCGCGAGTATGAGTCCAACGCTGTGTTAGTGACCGCTGACTCTCCACTCCTCGGCAAACTGTACAATTCCTTTTAGTTTTTTTTATGAATTTTCGAAAATTACGTTTTGGTATCTACAGCATAGGCCCACGGAACGATTTTCCTTCACCGTGTAAAATTTCTGAAATATTAGTCAGGTGTAGACCGCGGACCTTTCATTTGTAGACCTAAGAATATATCAACTATTAATTTTTTTCAGAACTCATCTTTTTAGGTTAAAAGTTGTTTAAAGTTCTTAATTCATAAATAACAGTAAGATTTGGCCTCGCCCCTCCCCTTCTAAAATGTGTTACGCTATTTTTAGATGGCCCCTAAATAATTTAACTAAAAAAATGTAATCGGTTCATAATTTCAATGAACGAGCTGTAAGATCGTTATTCGTACGGAAAATTCCGTAATAGTAGATAGTTCGTTAAAATAAATCTTCTAAGTAAATATATTCTGGGTGAACTGACATACGAAAAAGTGAATGGTATCTCTACCTAGATTTTGCTCTACCGACAATTACGTCACAGAGGGAAGAATAAGAGATTCAACTACAGGACCAGAAAGGCAGAAAGTTCCTTGCGGTCGATACTTATTCATTATCCATTCAATGCAGAAGAGAATGGCAGTATGATTAGGCAAATTAAATGCATCCGATAACCTTAGTAGATTTATATACCTCACGTTTAACTATAATAGAATTTGATTCACTTACGATCGAAAATTATTTTATAGGTAATTTAATTACCATATTGGACATTTTTTAAATAAATTCTTAGTAATTATATTTAATTTTAAGAAAATACCTATTGTCAAGTTAATTATATATAATAATCTACGATTCATTTATTCCAAGGGAGAAACAATTCCTTAAAATTCGTTACAATGGATGTGAATTATTCCCGATTGTATATGATCCGATAGTGACGGATAGGATTCGGAATTCCTTCGCATTTATCTGGATTTTTATACGGTATTTGTGTCTGGTTTTAAATCTGGTTCTATGCGGAACTTGGTCGGTGTATACAATTTTGTCTATCTGGGTTTTTATCCGGTTGTATACGAAATATTTATTCTGTCGGATTGAGATTTGCTCGAGTCGTACGAAATGTCTGTATGCTGGGGAATCCATGATGCATTTTTTTATTTTATTATTATTATTTTATTTATTATGAAATTAATTGATTTGCAGGTTCATCCTTAAATTGGAATGATCACTGATATAGTCCTAAAAGAAAGTGGCCTGGCGCTACTTTTCATGAACTACGTTAATTTGTAGAAGTTCGGGCGGGTATCAAAAAGTCATCTTTTCAATCAAAATTTCAAATACTTTGTTCAAAATGATTTTTTTAGTTAAAGGTTTATTTCTTTGTTTAAAAATGTAATTAATTACATAAAAATTCGTTTCATGTTTGGTTGAAAATAAATTTCTTAAACTGAAAATTAAACTATTCTATTTTTTTAAACTAGATTTTTCATTTAGAAATTTAATTATTTGGTTACGAAATTATCTTTTTTAGTTGAAGGTTCAATTGCATGGCAGAAAATTCATATATGTTGTTAAAAATTTGTCTATCTTGGTAAAAATGTAATCTTCTTTTACTTTTTGGTTCAATATTTGACTTAAGGTAGAAATGCTCTGTAAAAAGTAATTTTTTTATCGGAGAATCATAATTACAGTTAAAAAGTAAACTATTTGCTCTTAAATGAACTTATATGTTAAAAATTATACTGTTTTTCAGAAAATTCTTCTTTCTTTTTTGGTCCATTATTTGACTTAAAGTACAACTGATCTGTAAAAAGTAATTTTTTTTATCGGAGAATCATAATTACAGTTAAAAACTAAACTATTTGCTCTTAAATGAAATGTCATGTTAAAAATTATACTGTTTTTCAGAAAATTTTACATTTTTGCATGAAAGATCAACAGTTTGGTAGAAATTTAAGCTATTTGGTTTAATTGTTATAATGCATAACGTATAAGTTAAAAATCAAACTATTTGGTAGACCATTGTTATATTTTGTTGCAAAGTCGTCTTTTTGGGTAGAAAAGTATTATTTTTTGTTAAGAGTTTATCTTTTAGGTTTAAAATTTAAATATTTTGTTAAAAATTCGTTTTTTTGTACAGTTATTTTGTTATTAGAGTTTTTATCTGTAAATGCAATGATTTTAGGTTTGCTTGCAACTTTAAGCTGTATATTTGATCAGTTAAAAATTAAACTACTTGGTAGAAAGTTGGCGTATTTTATTAAAAATTTGTCTTTTTGGGTACAAAATAATTGCGTTTTTGGGTAAAAAATAGTCGTCTCTTTGGGTACGAAATTCTCGTCTTTTTGGATTCAAAATGAATCTTGTGTGTTGAAAATTCAACTTTTTGATTGAAAATTCAACTGCTTGGTAGAAAATTCAAATATTTGGTTAAAAAGCCATCTTTTTGGGTAGAAAATTATTCTCGTTTATTGAAAGTTCAACTTTCTTGTTGAGAATTCAACTATCTTGTTAAAAATTAATCTTTCTGGATTGAAAATGATGTTTTTTGTTAGAAAGGCAGCTTTTCTGCTTTTAAAGTCCACTTTTTCCTAAAACATTAGACCTTTGTCCTGGAAAACTTTACTTGTTTCTTGAAGAGTCATAATTCGTGGTAGATACGTAATCTTTCTTGATTAAAATTTAACTTTTTTGACGAAAATTCAAAAGTCTTATAAAAATTGTCTGTTTGTCATGAAAATTCAAATACTTGAATATCAATATTTTTTGTTTTAAAATTTGAGCATTCGATCAAAAATGCATCTTTGAATGCTAAAAATTCAACTATTTGATTAGAAATTTAACTATTTTGTTAAAAGTCTAATTACTTTTGGAAATTTTAACTATTTTTTTAAAGTCATAATTTTTTGTCAAAAATTTAACTATGTTGTTAAAAAGTCACATTAAAAAATCCTCCTTCTTGGTTGAAAATTTATCTTTCTTGTTTGAAAAGGACCTTTCTTCAATTTAGCCGTCTTTCAAAAATTTAATCTTTTTAGCATAAAAATTTTACTATTTGCTTAAATCTTAAACTATTTTTTGGAAAGCTTCTCTGTTTTATTCAAAAGTTTAGCTCGTGGGTTGTTAATTCTACAGTTTTTTTGAAAATTATTATTTTTTTAATTCGTCTCTTCGTGTTAAAAATCCATCTATTTAAGTAGAAAATATGTTTTGGTTGAAAATCAAATTACTTTGTTCAAAATGCAATATATTTCGGCTTGAAATCGCAAATCCAAATCTAAATTTCAAAAAAGGAGAAATTGATCACATAAGCACAGTATTATACATCACCTTTCAAATAATTCGTTCTTTTTTTCCTTTGTCGATTCCTTTTGATACTTGAAGTCATATTTTAAATAATGTACAACGGTGTCCTTCTATAGTTAATTCTGCTATTATTATTTGATTTTACTGCTTTAAAAATAAATAATCAATTTTAAATTTAAAGGAAGAAATACATTTTTCATCACAAATATAAATTTAAAATAATTTTTTATTTCTTTATGTATTTTAAAATTATTGTTTGTTGTAAAGAATTATGAACAAAACCGAAATTTACTTTACTTTAAAATAAATAGCAATATACTACTTCTAAATATTTTCTTGGAAATCAAAGTCAATAAAAATGATTTTAATTTCCACATTCCTCATATATTATTTTTGCAACATATTGCGAAAAAGTCGAATCTTTTCGATTTTTTAAAACTTGAAAGTCAATTAGGGAGGGTAAAAATATTTTAACGAAATTATCGCTATACATGTATAATTCGAATTCTTTTGAACTATTTTTATTGATAATTAAAATATCTTTTGAAAAAAAATTTTGCTGTACAAATTTGAAGAAGTGCATCGTTTTTGCAGATTCTTAGGAAGAAAGAAATTTTTCATTGATATTAGCATTTCGCGCAAACAACTTTTTTCGATTGCATGCATCACTTTATTTATTTTCCGACCAACTTCCGGATAGAGCCAGATAAGACTTTGACATGTAAATAATTTAATTTTATTGCTCAGGTGTCCGCTCAAGAAACGGATAGAGTCTTCGGTTTTAGATGCAATTACCCAACTCAATTTTCGACAAAATTCCGGATAGAGCCGGATAAGACTCCACCTCAATAAACTTAATTATCTTTTACGGGTACCCGCTCAAAAGCCGGATGAAGTCGGATAGAGCAGCGTTATTGGTTTGATGCATAATCCATCATCTAATTGATCTTCCGACCAAATTCCGGTCAAAGGCGGATAAGACTCTGACACGTAAATATTTTAATTTTCTTGTTCGGGTGGTCACTTAAGAGCCTGATAAAGTCGAATAGAACAGATTTTTCGGTCTGATGCAAAAACTATTACCCAATTGATTTACAGACCAAATTCCGGACAGAGCCGGATAATACTCCGCCGCGGAAATAATTTAATTTTCTTGTTTGGGTGTCTGCTTAAGAGACTGACAGCGTCGGATAGAACAGCGTTTTCGGTCTTAGATACAAACAATAACCCAAATTAATTTCCGACCAAATTCCGGACAGAGCCGGATAATACTCCGCCGCGGAAATAATTTAATTTTCTTGTTTGGGTGTCTGCTTAAGAGACTGACAGCGTCGGATAGAACAGCGCTTTCGGTCTTAGATACAAACAATAACCCAAATTAATTTCCGACCAAATTCCGGACAGAGCCGGATAAGACTCCGCTACGTAAATAATTTAATTTTCTTGTCTGGGTGTCCGCAGAAGATCCGTATAGCGTCGGATAGAACGGCGCTTTTGATATTTGATATGAAACCGTCACCCAATTTATTTTCCAAACAAATTCCGGACACAGCCGGAGAAGACTAAGTCACGTAAATAATTTAATTTTCTTGCTCGGGTGTTCGCTCAAGAGCCGGATAAAGTCGGATAGAACATCGTTTTTGGTCCGATACAAAACCTATCAGCCAATTTAATCTCCGCACAAATTCCAGACAGAGCTGGATAAGACTCCGCTACGTAAATTATTTAATTTTCTTGTTCAAGTGTCCGTATAAGAGCCGTATAGCGTCTGATAGAACGGTGTTTTTGATATTTGATATGAAACGGTCACCCAATTGATTTTCCGACCAAATTTCGGATAGAGCCGGATAAGACTCCGCTGCGTAAATAATTTAATTTCCTTCATTCAGGTGTTCGCCTACAGCAGGATAGCGTCGGATAGAACAGCATTTTCGTTCTTTGATGCATCTATCACCCAACTTAATTTCCGAACCAATTCCGGATAGAATCGTGTAAAATGCCATTTTTGACTTAGTTGTGTATAATTTCACATGCTTCCGCGCATGATATTACTAACCATGTAAAGACCAGGTAGGGGCGCACTATATTCCGAGATGAGCTATCCGGAGCCTCATCCGGTTGTTTATCCGTCTCTATCGGATACTATCTGTTATTTTTAGCAGGGTAGGCTCATGTGCATTCTCAGCAAAAAAGGATTACTTTTTAAAAAATCGATTAAATTTTAACCAAATAGATGAATTTTTAACCAATAAGATTATATTCATACCGAAAAATACGAATTTTCAACAAAATACATGAATTTTTAACAGAGTATTTTAATTCTTAATTAAAAATGATAAATTTTCAAACAAACAGTTGATTTTCCAAGTACAAAAGTTCAGTTGCGCACCAAAAATGAAATATTTAAACTTTTAATCAAAGAGATGATTTTTCACCTAATATGAATAATTTTCAACCAAAAAAATTAATATTCCAACCAAAAAAGACTTCAAGTTTACATGAAAAACAGTTGAAGTTTGTTTAATCTTAAACAAATTAAATGAGTTTTTACACCGAATAATTAAGTTGTTAATTTTTTTTAATGTAAAAAAAGTAAATAGTTTAATTTTCAAGCGAAGTGATGCATTTATAAAAAAATGAATTTTTAAGCAAGAATCTTAATTTTCTACTGACAAAACGAAATTTCAACAAAACAAGTGAATTTCCAAATAAAAAAGAAAAATTTCTACTCAAAATAAAATAGATAAATATTGAGTACAAAAAGTTGATTTTATTTTTAACCAAAAAATCCTAATTTTCAACAAAATAGTTGAATTATTAAACAAACCATTTTCAACTAAAGTAATGCATTTCTAGCCAAAAAGTGCATTTCTACAGAAGTACCTCTATCAATTAGTTAAACTTAAAACCATGAAGAAGAATTTTCCACAAAATTAAATAATTTTGATATAAAAAGATTAACTCTAAAGCAAGAATCCTAATTTTCTACTAAAAGAAATGCCAGCAAGATACACGAATTTTTAACGAAGCCAAAGAGTTTTTCACAGAAAATGAAATAGTTCAATTTTCAGCTCAAAAAATTATTTATTGAGGAAAAAGAACGAATTTTCAAGACAAAATTTTGATTTTTCAACTAAATTAAAGAACCTTTAACCAGAAAACTTTATTTTTAACAAAAAGTAGCTTAACTTTTAACCAAGTTGTTGAGATTGCAAATAAAAAAGATCAATTTTCAATTAAAAATGGAACAGTCTAATTTTCAGTTGAAAAAATAATTTTCATAAAAAAAAGATTTTTCATCAATGCCGTAGTTAAATTTTTCATCATACAAATTAATTCTCTACAAAAATAGTTGAATCTTAAAACCAAAGAGAAGAGTTTTCAACAGAACAGTTGAAATTTTAACAAAAAATGACTTTTTTACAAAAAAAATGAGTTCCAACAAAGTAAATTATTTTTTCACCAAATAGTTGAATTTGTAACCAAAAATATAAATTTTCGACAAAGAATTTTAATTTTCTTTTGAAAAAGGCAAATTTTCAACAAAAAACATGGATTTGCAACTAAGAAAGATAAATTTTGAACAAAAAACAAAAAATTTATACTTTCTATTCAAAATAACATCATCTTGAACGTCTTTTTAAATTAATTCAATTTTAGAGATTTATAATTAAAATTATTACCAAAAAAATTGAGTTCCTACAAAATAAATTTTTTTCACCAAATCTTTGAATTTTCAACCAAGAACATGAATTTTCGACGAAGAATTTTAATTTTCTGCCGAAAAAGGCGAATTTTCTACAGAAGACATGGATTTGCAACTGAATAAAATAAGTTTTGAATCAAAAACAGAAAATTTATATTTTATATCCAAAATAACTTCATCTTAAACTTTTTTTTTTGGATTAACTCAATTTTCGAAATTTATAATTGAAATTATTACAAAAAAATAGAGTTCCTACAAAGTAAATTATTTTTTTACCAAATAGTTGAATTTACGACGAAGAATTTTTATTTTCTGTCGAAAAAGGCAAATTCTCAAGAAAAGACATAAATTTGCAACTAAAAAGATAAATGTTAAATCAAAAACAGAAAATTTATATTTTCTATTCAAAATAACTTCATCTTGAACATCTTTTTGGATTAATTCAATTTTAGAGAATTATAGTTTAAATTATTTCGATTTTAAATAATAAAAATGTCGGTGAATTTATTATTTCATATTGGAAAAAAATGTTTAATCAATTTCAACGACCAATTATTATTTTTTTATGTAATAACAATTTTAAACTCTCCAGTTTCAGAAGCTTTAATTCAATTTAGTTTTCAATTTAAAATAAAAAATCTTTGAATTTAAATTTTTTCAAATTTAAAATAGTTCATTTTGAACGATCTTAATTATAAATAATATTTCAATTTCTGCGTATGTTAAATGATCCAATTTTTAAAAATTTTAATTAGAAAACATTCAGTTTTTAGCGTTTCGGAATTTTCCTTTTTTCGAAATTTTAATCTAAATATATTTAATTTCGACATTTATTCATTCAAATTAAAATAGTTTCATTTTAAACTAAAAACGATACAATTTTAAGTCCTTTTTAATGAAATTGTGCATTATCTAACGTTTTTATTTATCTGGAACGTTTTCAATTCAAATTCGATCAATATACTTTTTCTGAATTGCAAACGCTTTTAATTCAAAATTATTAATCATTGTTTCAATAAATCTTTGAAACTAATAATGAAAAATGTATTTCAGAATTAACTTTTAAATTTGTTATAATTTTATTCTTAGGAAATAAAAAAAGGAAAAGGCTGATATTATTGAAATTACATTCACTTTTTCACTGCCTTCTCATTAGATATTTACTAAAGTTACAGTACAAATTCAGCAGCTTTTACATTGGGAAAACTTTGATTATCACTAGAATTTAATAGCAGTAAACAATTATAAAATAATAAAAGAAGTGAAATAATGCAATGCAATAGAACGATGCACTCTTTAGTCAAACAGACAATCAAAAAATTATATACGATATATATTTTAAAAATTGTTCTTAACTGTTTTCTTGATTTCCAAAATTCTCAAAAGTAGTTCCAATTCCCGTAAACTAATCTCAATAAAGTAAAAATGTAACTTTAACAATAATTTTTTTTATCAAAATACCTGAATAATATCTGAATCTCCCATGAAAATTTTATTTTTTATTAAATTGCATATTTATATATTAAATTACTTTAAAATTGTTTTTAGACGTCAAACGTTTAAAGCCTTCATATACATATCATTAAAAATACCATTTAGGTTCAAGAATTTTTGATGCAATTTTCAAAAATGCTACTAGAACTCAGAAAAAATATTATACATAGGGGATAATGCTTTACAGTAGATAATGCCTGATCGAAAGCAAAAAAATAAACGTGAAATAAAACATTTATACTTTTATTTATTTACAGGTATAGTTTCTTAACTGTTAAATCACATTCATTATTTGATGTAAATCAGTATTTTTAATTTTTAACATTATCTACTGTAAGTCTCCCCTTTAAAAAAATTTGGACAATTTCATGGTTTTGTATTTATGAAGGGGCATAAAATTCGGGTAACCTTTTTCGCATAATAATTTTACTGAAGTTCAAACATATCCTTATATTGTGAGAGAACTCCATTTTTGTGTAAGGGCATGAGATAAGCATTTTTTTCCTAACTTTCTCTTCTGCTTTATTAACTCCTTTGTGTAATACTTCATACATTTTTATGGGACCACCTTCAAAGAAGCTTTGAATAATATTCAGGATACTGGGAACCTCCTTATTCCCAAAACCAGTCTGTATATGAATTTTATGCACCATAATTTAAAAGGGAGGAGTTACCCTTTTTGTGGCTAAAGTCCAAAAATAAAGTATTACCATTTTTTAAAAGTTGTGTAAGTTCACTTTTTGCTGGAAGTCTTTGGCGAAAGTTTATATTTTTCTTTCACTCAATTATCATTCTTCGGCTTTGGAATAATATTGTTTTAAATGTGTTTACCATAAATGAAAAATAACCACCACATTTGATAACAAATTATAACAGTTCAGTTAAACCCTCCTCAGAATGTCATGTGACAATAAAGCTGACGCCCCTCTTATTTTTAAATAATTAAAACTACTTGATACTAGTATAAAAATACTTGTAATTAAATTCTTTAGACATTTTTTTCATTTAAGAAGACTGATATCATTAGAAGGTTAACTTAGACAGCTGATCGACTTAATAGATTAGGGGCCGCCTATAAACTCTTTTCTCCTTTTCTCCTTTTTAAATTTTTTTTTATTTTTTCTCATGTTTGCAAGATGCTTTACTTTTTTGCATTCGCGCTGGAATTAAAGCTGAATTAATATAAACCAATAAGAAAATCAAAAAATTCTTGTTTAAAGGTTTTTTTTTTTAAAGTCTATCATTACATTTTTGGTTCAGAAATCATATTGTTTGGTTGAATATTGTACTATTTGGTTATTGAAAATGAAAATACTTTGTTAAAAATTCATTGATTTTTCTCAAAAATGCAACTAACTGGTTGAAAATTGAACTACTTTTTGTTCAAAATTAATTCATTTTTAGTTGAGAATTAATTTTTCTAGCAGAAAATTTAACTATGCCATTGCTGGCTGAAAATTTATCTTTTTTTGCTTTAAAATTCAACTACTGGTCTAAAATCATTATTTTCAAAAACATTGATGTTTTTGTCTAAATTAAAAAAAAATTAATCTTAAATTTTTGTTGGGATTCGAACCCACGTTTTTCAGATTGCCGGGCTAATACTCACTCCCACTAAGCTACAGGGAAACGAGCCTAATTTTTTTTAGAACCCTTACAAGTTAAATTCAGATGTATTTTCCTAATATTGTTTTAGTATTGATTTTCATTTCTAAATTCTAAAAAAGTTGCTCTCAATTTGGCTGAATGTTGAACTGTTTTTATAAACATTTCTTTTTTAAAGTTTTAAAATTTGAGTTAAAAATATATCTCTTTAGTTGCAAATTTAACTATTTTACTAAAAACTCGATTTTTGTGGAGAATTATTTTTTTTACTGAAATTGTAATTATTCAATTTCTGTTTTAAACTGTATCTTTTCTAAATAAAAATTCATGTATTTTGTGGAAAATTTGTATTTTTTGGTTAAATTTAACTGTTTTTGAAATAGAATAAAAAACTTTGTTTAAAGTTAATGTTCTTTATTACAGGCTTCGTTGCGAATTTTTTTGAATGACAAATTTTTTTTTTAATTTTTCAGTTACAAACAAAAAAGAATTAACTTTTACCAAAGAGGGTTTCAAATATTCAAGCCAAAAACATAAATTTAACAAAATTTGTTTTAAGATATTTAAAGCTTCAACAAAATAGTTATATTTGTAAACACATATTTTAATTGTCGACCTACAAAGATAAACTTTTCACAACAACAAAATTAATTATCAACAAAAAATGTCAATTAAAAACAAACAGTTGAATTTTTAAGCCAAAAAGATGAATTTTTTATAAGAAGATTGATTTGAGGATCGAAAAGGACCAATTTTCCCTAAAAAAGACCGGATTTTAAATAAAAAAGTTAAAAAGTCAACAAAATAATTAAATTTTTAACAAAACAATTTAATTTTCAACTAAAATGATAAATCTTTAACAAACGAATTAAATTTTTTATCAATAAAGTTCATCTTTTAACCAAAGATTGGATTTTTTAATGAAAGAGTAATAATTTTAAACAAAAAATATAATAGTTGATATCTCATCCAAGAAAAGTCTTAAATTTTTGGTATAAAACTGTCAAATTTAACCAAAAAGATGAATTCGAAACAAAAAAAAAACAAATTAAATAATAAATTATTATATATAATATAATATATAATATATATATAATAGGTATAATAATATAATATAATAATTATATAATAAATGTAAAATTTCAAGAACAAAAGATTTTAATTTTAAATAGAATCAGATAAAATAAAACACACAAAAACAACGAATTTTCAATAAAATAGTTAAATGTTCAACTTAGACAGGTTAATTTTAAGCAAAAAAGAGAAAATTTTTACCAACCGAGATGAATTCTCAACCCAAGAAGAAAAATTTTAATCCAAAGATTTTTAATTTTTAACAAAAAGTTCCATTTAAAACCAATAGTTGAATTTTCGAAAAAAACAATAAAAAATTGTACCCAAGAAGACAAATTTTCAAAAAACATGTCAATTTTTTAAATAAAGTTACATTTCTAACCAAGGAGATACATTGTTTATTTAAATTATTATTCTTCAAAACAAAGCAATGCATTTTTAACAAAAATTTTTAACCAAGTGTTTAATTTTCAACCAAAAATAAATTTTAAACAAAAAGAAAAAAAATCTTTATTAAAATAGTTGATTTTTTATATAAAAAAATTAATTTTTAGTCTACGAAAAAAACAAAAGACATAGATTTGTAAGTAAGGAAGATAAATTTTGAATCATTTAAAATAATTTCATCTGGAACCTTTTTTGGATGAACTCAATTTTAGAGATTTGTAATTGAAATTATTACAAAAAAATTGAGTTCCCACAAACTAAATTAGCTTTTTACCAAATAGATGAATTTTTAATCAAAAACATGAATTTTCGGCTCAAAATTTATATTTTCTGTCGAAAAAGGCAAATTTTTTAACAAAAGATATGGATTTGCAACTAAGAAAGATAAATGTTAAATCAAAAACAGAAAATTTATATATTCTATTTAAATAACATCATCGTGAACGTATTTTTGAATTAATTTAATTTTAGAGATTTATAATTGAAATTATTACAAAAAAGTTAAGTTCCTACAAAGTAAATTATTTTTTCACCTAATAGTTGAATTTTCAACCAAAAACATGAATTTTCAACGAAGAAGTTTAATTATGGCTGGGATCCGAACCCAGGTCTTTCAGATTGCCGGTCTGATGCTCTCGCCCACTAAGCTACAGAGACGAGCCTAATATTTTTCAGAACCTTTAAAAGTTAAATTTAGATATAATTTCCTAATATTGTTTTAGTATTGATTTTTATTTCTAAATTCTAAAAAAGTTGCTCTCAAATTGGTTGAATGTTGAACTGTTTTTATAAAAATTCCTTTTTTTGAAGTTTTATTATTTGAATTAAAAATATATCTCTTTAGTTGTAAATTTAACTATTTTACTAAAATTTCGATTTTTATGGAGAATCCTTTTTTTTTAATGAAAATTTAATTATTCAATTTCTGTTTGAAACTGTATCTTTTCTAAATGAAAATTCATGTAATTTGTGGAAAATTCGTATTTTTTGATTAAATTTAACTATTTTTCAACTAAAATTAAAAACTTTGTTTAAATTTAATATTCTGCATTAGAAGCTTCGTTGGGAAATTTTTGTTTGGTTAAACATATTAAACTACAAAGATGAACTTTTCATAACAAGAAAATTAATTATCAACCAAAAATGACAAATACAAATAAACAGTTGAATTTTTAAGCCAAAAAGATGAATTTTTTAGAAGGGGATTAATTTTTTGATCCAAAAAGACGATATTTCTATTTTTTAAAAAACCGAGTTTTCAATAAAATAGTTGAATTATCAACCAAATAATTACATTTTTATCAAAATAGTTCAATTTTCAACTAAAATAAATCTTTAACAAATAAATTAAATTTTTTATCAATAAAGTTCAACTTTTAACCAAAGGTTGGATTTTTCAATTAAAGAGTAATAATTTTAAACAAAAAATATAATAGTTGATATCTCATCCAAGAAAAGGCTTAAATTTTTGGTATAAAACAGTCGAATTTAACCAAAAAGATGAATTTGAAGTAAAAAAATGTAATTTTTGATATTTCAAGAACAAAAAATTTTAATTGTGAATAGAATCAGTTGAATTAAAACACGCACAAAAAAACTTTCATTTTAAATTTTAAGCAAAAAAGATAAAATTTTTACCAACCGAGATGAATTCTCAACCCAAAAAAGACAAATTTTAAACGAAAAAGTTGAATTTTTAACAAGAAGTTCCGTTTGAAACTAATAGTTGAATTTTCGACAAAAACAATAAAAAATTTTAACCAAGAAGACGAATTTTAAAAAAACATATGAATTTTTGACGCTAAAAGTTACATTTCTAACCAAGGAGATAATTTTTTATTTAAATTATTAATCTTCAAAACAAAGCAATGCATTTTTAACAAAAAATTTTTACCTAGTGTTTCATTTTCAACCAAAAATAAATTTTAAACAAAAAGAAAAAAAATCTTTATTAAAAAAGTTGAATTTTTATATTAAAAAATTAATTTTTAGCCTACGAATTTTCTATAAAAAAATAACGAATTTTATATAAAACCAAATAAATACATTTTTAACAAAACAGTTCAATTTTCAACTAAAATTATAAATCTTTGACAAAAAAATTAAATTTTTATTAAAATAGTTCAACTTTTAACCAAAGATTGGATTTTTCAATCAAAGATTAATATTTCTCAACAAAAAATATAATAGTTGACATCTTATCCAAGAAAAGTCTTAAATTTTTGGTATAAAACTGTCGAATTTAACGAAAAAGATGAATTCGAAAGAAAAAAATGTAATTCTTGATATTTCAAGAACAAAAAATTTGAATTTTAAATAGAATCAGATGAAATAAAACACACAAAAACAACGAATTTTCAACAAAATAGATAAATGTTCAACCTGGACAGGTTAATTTTAAGCAAAAAAGATAAAATTTTTACCAGCCGAGAAGAATTCTCAACCCAAGAAGGAAAATTTGAAACGAAAGATTTTTAATTTTAAACAAAAAGTTCCATTCGAAACCAATAGTTGAATTTTTGACAAAAACAATAAAAAATTTTGCCCAAGAAGACGAATTTTCAAAAAACACTTAAGAATTTTTGAAACTAAAAGTTACATACCCATCCAAAGAGATACATTTTTTATTTAAATTATGAATCTTCAAACAAAGCAATGCATTTTGAACAAAAAGTTTTAACCAAGTGTTCAATTTTTAGCCAAAAATAAATTTTCAACAAAAAGAAAACAAATCTTTATTAAAATAGTTTAAAAATTAATTTTTAGCTTACGAAAAAAAAGAATTATTGATAAAGCTGTTAATTTTTCAACCAAAAAAAGGAACATATTGGAGAGAATCTTAAACCAAAATAAAAATTCATTTTGAACAAAACAAAATGTGATACCTAATATTTCAATCTAAAATTATTTTAGTTTTAAATCAAGCAATACAAAGCTAATTTCCCATATAAAAAAATTTTTGATTTTATTTGATACATGCAATTATTATAAACAAATTTTAACACACTTTCAAAAAAATTCTCTGACTTTAAAAAAAAGTCTTGATAGTTCCAGATTTATCCAGTAATTACAAATAAACTGGCAATTCTAGGTTTTCAAGGTTTTCTAAATGAGTAGACACGCTAATGCAATTACAAGTAGTAATAAGATTTTTAACTGAAAATGATAGGGAAAGTGTCAATAAAAATTATATGAGCGAAAATAAGCTAAAAATGTTATAAACTAATACTTTCTAATACCACAAGTCTCATTGCCACTTAAACTTAATGAGAAAAATATCACTGAATATCACTGTCACGTCCTCGAGAAAGGATGAAGGCATCTGATGAGACATCTAACACGAAGATAATTTTATATTATATATACTCACTCTTTACTAACTTTACAGGAATATGCTTGGTTCTAATAAAAAAATTTTAATCTCAAATGCATTTGAACTTAACATAGGATTTAATCAAGATTCTTTTACTTGAAGATTAATCATTTTACACCTTTTGGATTTTATACGTTTTAAACTAATAAATGTTAATTATACAGCTAATTGAGAAACGAGTTTTCTTAATGTCAGTAATTTAATCATTAATATATTGATATTAATAAATTAAAAATTTTCATTACTATCGAGAAAAATAACTAGTCTTATTTAGTGTTTCAAGTAGAGAAGAAAAGGCAAAGAAATATTTAATTTTATTCTAATCTTCGCTGAATTTTTTATTTTGAAAATTAAGCTGATGAATCCGGATATTAAGAGAATCAAATATAACGATGAAAATGTATATTATAAAAAATATAATTTTTTTATTCAATAATTATTAGATTGTAAATAAAAGCATGATACTGTACGCAATATGATTAGTGGAGGTGATGAAATGAGCAGATTTATAAGCAAAAGAGAAATCTCAGAGTATCATCTAATTCAATGAAATTAAATTATTCATTCATAAGAAGTGTTCATATGATAAGTGTGGATCATGAAAATTAATTCAACCTTTGAAACATAATTTCTCTTTCTAGAAAATGTTGTTATGGAATTTAAAACGGTTGCCTTCTTGCATCCTGATGTTAAACTTGATAAGCAAAGTTCATTTCTTACAAAATGTATCACTTAGTATCATTTTTTTACATTTTTTCATAAATCAACTTCAGCTTTTATAAAAGCAGTTTGATCAAGTAATTAAATAAACAATTCCTTAACACTTTATAAATAAAATTGCCTTTAAAATGAGTCGAAAGAGATTTAAAAACATGCATTATATCGAGAGTCATTTTATTTATTTTATTGGAAGAAACTGATCATAGAACATTAAAATACACATTAAATGATTATTTTAAAATTTATTTTTATTTTCATCTAATTAATTAAATGTACTTGACAGAATAATAAGAATAATGAATGTTAAATTAATATAATAAAATGTTGAATTTTTACATAAAAAAGATGAGTTCTTCAGAAAATAGTCGAATTTTGAAGCAAGAGGACTACTTTCTACTAAAAATACGAATTTTCAAGAAATTACGTCATTTTTCAACTAAATAAATTAAACAACGGATGTGATGCAAGTTTTCAAAAAAATTTCAACTAAATATTGGAATTTTTAAACTGAACAAGATTAGTTTTTTATCTAAAATATTGTAGCTAAATTTTAATTTAAGGGAATTAAATTTTAATAAAAAGCGAATTTTCTACGAAACAGTTTAATTTTTTATCAAATACTTCAATTTTACACCAAACTTTTAAATTTGCAACCCGAGAATATGAATTTTTTAACATGAAGTTAATTTGGAACTGTTCAGTTGAACGTTGAATAAAATACATCAATTGTCAAGCAAATAGTTGAAATTTTAACCAAGACATAAATTTTCTGCTAAATAGTTTCCTCAATGGATTCCATGCTAGTTTTAAAAAAATTCAACTAATTAGAGCAATTTTTAAACTAAGAGATAATTTTTTAACCAAGAATAATATAAAATTTTCGTTTGAGAATATGTATTTTTAATAAAAAAGTTAATTTTCAACCAATGAGGTAAACGTTGAACGAAAAAGTTAAATTCTCAGTTGAAAAAAAATATTTTTAGCAAAAAAAAGCGAAGCTTTAACTAAAATTCTGAATCTTCACCGCGAAAAAATTTATTTTTAAGAAAGTAATTCCACTTTTAACCAAGTACTGAAATTTTCAGAGAAATCTATTTTCTTACTTGAATAATTATTTTTTAATAATATATATAAATTTTCAATCGAAATTACGAATCTTCAACAAGAAAAAATGATTTTTAATTAAGTAGTGGAATTTTTAAACTAAAGAAATGAGTTACTATTTACCCCAAAAAAAAATATTCATGTAAAATAAAAAAATCTGGATTTAAAAAATAAAAACGAACTTTTAACGAAATACTTAACTCTTCAATAAAAACAGATTCATTTTCAACTGAAAGTTTAAATTTTTAATAAAAAAATTGGTTTTTTACCAAATAAGATAAATTTATATCAAAATAAGTAAATTTTTACTCAAATAGTTTAATTTTCTGCAATATTAATGAATTTTAGAGCCAAAAGTACAAATTTCCTACAAAATAGTTCAATTTTTAACAAAAAAAAATAATTCCCAGATGCACCGGTATAATTTTTATTCAGACAGTTGCATTCTTAATCAAAAAGGGTAATCTTCAAACCGAAAAAATTAAATTGTAAGAAAGTAATTCAACTTTTAACCAAGTACTGGAATGCTCAAAGAAAAAACTATTTTTTTACCTAAATAATTATTTTTTAATAAAAAATATCAACCTTCAACCAAAATTACGAATCTTCAACAAGAAAAATTAATTTTTAATAAAATACTAGAATTTTTAAATTAAAGGAATGAGTTACTATTTACACACAAAAAATGTATGTAACATAAAAAAATTTGGATTTAAAAAATAAAAACGAACTTTTAACAAAATACTTGCATCTTCAATAAGAACAAATTCATTTTCAACTGAAAATTGGAATTTAAAAAAAAAATTGGTTTTTTATCAAATAAGATAAATTTATATCAAAATAAGTATATTTTTATCCAAATAGTTCAATTTTCTACAATATTAATGAATTTTAGAGGCAAAAGTAAAAAATTTCTACAAAATAGCTCAATTTTTAACAAATGAGTTAATTCCCAGATGCAACGGTATGACTTTTATTCAGACAGTTGCATTCTTAACCAAAAAGGGTGACATGTGCACAGAAAGAGATGAATTTTTGAATAAAAAAATTTTTTAGTCAAAAAAGGAACACAGTTTTAATTAAAATTTTTAATTTTAAAGCCAATACAAATCTTTAACAATATTTTTTTATTTTCCATCCGTAGAGTATAAATTTGTCTACAAAATTGTTGAATTTTCAACAAATTAATTCCATTTTGTACCAAATAATAAAATTAGTACCAAATAGTAAAATTAGTAACAAAGCCAATGAATTTCTAACCGAGCCTGAGGCCTGTAATTAATAATTATTATTAATACAAATTACAAGAAATTATATACTCTTAATTAAAGAAAAACCTTTTATTTTTTATTAAATGCTAAATTTATCATTTAACACGATTCATTGGGAGTCTGAACACACCTTTATCCTGGAATTAAATAAATTTCGATATTTTTGAATTTAATTTCTACAAGGAAAATCAAAAATGCTATTTTACATTGTAATATTTACTAAATAGCACAAAAAATACGTTTAGAGTTTACATTATTTTTGCTGAGTGGTAAATTCAACAATATCATTTTTTCTGTAACCGAATTGCAAAACAAAAAGTTTACATTTAAGACCTGTAAAAGTGAGAACTAAAATTATAACACATTTAAATATATAACATAAAATCATTATTCCTAATATTTTGTAAAAGTTAATTTCATCAATTATAAGAATATCACAATAATTCTAATAACCTAAAACGCGTCAGGCGCTTAGAAGATTCGTTGATTTGAAATATTTTTTCTAATTTTTGTTATAAATTTTTTTCTCTGAATTCTTCTGGATGCCTAAATAAGCCATCAGAGACTAGGATCCCAAATAAAAATTTCGTCCCACACTCTTGTGAACGCCAGCGATACAGGAAATTATTAAATATGTAAATAGCGCCAAGCTGTCTACTGAATCATTATTAAAAAAACAACCGATTCACAGAAAAATTATTAATACCTTTAGTAAAAAAATTTTACTGACAAGAATTATTAACAATTGAACTGTCAGAGTGCGTTTTTACTAAGGAATAGCAAAATTTAAACAGATTTGATTGGAAACAGTTGTTTTTTAATTCAAGATTTTTTTGTAAAAATGTCAAGCCCCTTATGCGCTCCATGTAAGATACCACAAAATTAGCTATAGCTAATCTCCAATTTATTCCAATATTACCAAGATTTTATCAATTTTCGGGACATAAAATTTTTCTATAACAATAAATATTCAGTTTTCCAAAAATACAATTTTATAATTTCTTTGAGCCATAAATTGGTGCATAGTCTGATACACTTGGTGTAATCTGAATTAAAAAGCATGT
>JAAAKG020028484.1:0-19770 GCA_010014905.2 Druon quercuslanigerum | reverse complement strand
GTTTTCAGATTCAGAAGAGGAGAAATGTGTTGCGCGCGCAACCTAGTCATGTGCTATGGTCTCCTACTATTTTCACATGGACAGAGACCTGTTATCGTATTGGAGTGAATGCGGTTTCAGATCTGGGATCACTGACTGGAGGGTTTTAGAAGAGTCGAAATGGGTCAGAGAGAAACTCTTGGTTTTCTACGACCCTCTCTCTCTCCGCAGTAGACTTTTCTTAGCGTCAGATAGTATCCATATTATCTCAACATTATGCTGCCTGATGGTCAGCAGCTTTGTTTTTTTTTGAGTGTGTGATAACGGATCCGGAGTTCGCGCGCGAACTTTCGAACCTTGGCGGTAACATTCCTGCCAGATGTTATATAGTCAATCACACACTGAATGCGGGACGCACACTGTCTTTCCCAGTCTATCTTTATGCCGAGCTGATGCATTCGGTTTTTCGTCTTATCATCAACCGTTGCTTTTGTTTTACGGTGCGCATCGGTTAAGGCTCTTGCGACATAATACACACAACAATTTATAGTCCAGAGGTCGGTTTCTTCGAAGAAATGTCCACGAAGCTCTTGATCCATTTCAACCAGATCTAGGGTGAAACCTGGGTGTTGATGTTTTTCCGGGTAATAAAGCATCGCTCGTCCTTTATCGGATGCCGGACCACGGTAGTAGTTCGGCATAGTTCCGCAGACGTTGCCGCAAAAAGTGCGATAGCTCTAAGTGTTTCTCGCAACACAAATCATGCAGTCGTGCCATGTATTTCTCTTGTTCAGGGGTTACAATCGCATCGTAGCATTATGGCAATTCGTGACTTTATCGCTCCGTCCACCTAAAAGGCCCAAGATTCCGCCGAGCCATCGCATTGACTCCATCTTCATTGACTCCCCAGCTCTGGAGTGTTTGGCATTGTTGGCCGACCCATTGTCGGGAGTCCTGCGCGTTCTATTGCTTTGAACTGCACTAACTATAACTATGTTTGGGCTTATCATTGTTGTTCCCACGAGAAGCTAGGGAAAAGGGTTCGTCCATCTTTGTAGAGCCCCGCATACAAAGATAAGGCTGCGTACTCTGAGAGGTCTCCTGGTATCTCAGAGTCACCGTTTTACACACCTCACCCAGGTCGCGCCCTCGGGTTGCGGATAGAAGGTCCTTGTACCAAGGGTTTCTGCTGAATATGATTATAAAAAGTTATTAGGCAGTCGCGGACAATTATCCACAGGTGGTCCCGAAGGAATTAACCCCCAAGCGGAGGTGTGAAAACAGTGCCGAAAACTGAATGGCACCTGGGTGAGGTGTCTAGAACGGTGACTCCGAGATACCGGGTGACCTTTCAGAGTACGCAGCTTAATCGTTGTATGCGGAGCTCTACAAGGATGGATGAACCCCTTTTTCCTAGCTTCTCGTGGGAACAACAATGATAACACCAAACATAGTTGTAGCAAGTGCGTTTCAAATCAATAGAACGCGCAGAGCTCCCGACAATGGGTCAACCAACAATGACGACCACTCTAGAGCTGGGGGATCCAATGAAGATGGAGTCAATTCAATGGACCGGCGGGATCTTAAGGCTTTTAGGTGAAGGGGCGACAAAATCACGACTTGCTAGAATGCTAGGATGCCAGTGTAAACCCCTGCACGAGAGAATTACATGGCACGACTGCATGCTCTGTGTTGCGAAAAACACTTAGAGCTATCGCACTTTTCGCGTCAACGTCTGCGGAACCATGCCGAAGTACTGCAAAAAGGGGCTATGTAAAGGGAGGGCGCCGACTATATTAGAGCCAGCAAAAGCCGGCAGCAAAAAAAGATAGGTGACGAGACCATCCGTGGGCAGGAATCCGATAGAGGACAAGCGTTGCTTTATGACCCGGAGAAACATCAACACCCAGGTTTCTCCCAAGATCTGGCTGAAATGGATGAAAAGCTTCGTGGACAATTTTTCGAAGAAACCGACCTCTGGACTACCAATTGTTGTGTGTATTATGCAGCAAGAGCTTTTGCCGATGCGAACCGTAAAACAAAACCAACGGTTGATCATAAAACCTAAAACCGAATGCATCAACTCGCTATAAAGATAGGCTGGACAAGACAGTGCGCGTCCCGCACTCAGTGTGTGATTGACTATATAACATCTGGCAGGAATTTTACCGCCAAGGTTCGAAAATTCGCGCGCGAACTTTGGATCCGTTATCACACACTTAACAGGTCAAAGCTGCTGACCATCATGCAGCATATTTTTGAGAGAATATGGATACTATCTGACGCTAAGAAAATTCTAGAGTGGAGAGAGATGTGGGTCAGAGAAAACCAACAGTTTCTCTCTGACCCATCTCGACTCTCCCAAGACCTTCCAGTTGCTGTCGACCACCCGCCCAAACCAGAGGAGGTCGAAGTCTTTTGGAGAGAAGTCTACGAAGTGCAACATATAATTGACGAAGATTCAAAGAACATAAATAGCTTCAAGGAGCTGTGTATTGAAGTCGCAAGAGCCAATTTCGGAGTGGTTGGTGGAAGGGCACACAGTACTCCTTCAAAAATGGGCAACTTAGTCAAACCAAAGAATTACAGGCCAATCAATTGTCTGAACACACTGTATAAGATATTCACAGCTATCCTAATTGATAGGATTGTTCGGGCAATCGGACCTGTGTGGCAAGAAATGTATGAACAACGCGGCTCAAAGAAAGGCGTAGCAGGATGTCGGGAGAACATGCACATCGATAGATGTGTCTGAAAAGATGCAGCATCCTACCAGCGTGACCTATCGATGGCCGGGATTGATTACCGGAAAGCTTTCGATTCGATCTCTCATATACTTATCAACTGTCTTCTGCACAGCTTAAGGGTCCATCCACAAATCGTAAGGTGCATAGAGAGATTGATGCCACTTTGAAAAACCAGATGTACTATCTTATCTTGAAAACATCGTGTGACGTTACTCATGTATTTTACATAGATGATCTTAAGTTTTATGCTAAAAATAAAGAGCGACTGCACCAAGCTCTAGGGATTGTCGAAGAATTGTGTCAGGAGATTGGAATCGAGTTTGGGTTAGGAAAATGCGCCAAGGTTTATTTGATGCCAGGAAAGCTTGATGGCATCTCTGAAGACCCTGAGCTCGTCGACAGAAGTGCTATACGACACCTTCGCGCTGGAGACACTTATACGTACCTGGGTGTGCCACAGAGCCGCATTCAGGATGTGACTATAAAGGATACTCTCAGGATTCAGGATTCAGCATTCAGGATGTGACTATAAAGGATACTCTCCGAAGCAGATATAAACAGCTCACCGGCAGATTCGGTCTTCCGCATTGTCGGCGAGGAACAAAGTATCTGCAACGAACATGCTTGCCGTTCCGTTAGCACCCTATACATTTGGAGTGGTTCCATGGACGAAGAACGAGCTCAGATCCCTTGATATCAGGACACGAGGTTATGGATATAAACTGAAGCATGCATCTTAAGTCTTCTGTTCCGCGACTTTACTGAGTTATGACTCTATTGAATTATGAATGTCTTCACAATAAGATTATTTTGGGTACAGCACATAGAGTGGCAATTGGAGAATATCCTTTTCTTAAAATGGCCAGGAAGCATGAAGAAGTGGGCAAAAGAGCGTTTCTGTACAAAGCAGCGGAGGAGGCTGCTGAAATACTCGGACTTAATTTCAGTATCAGGAGTGAGCAGAATGCATCAAATCTCATCTATCTCGAGCACTCACTCCTGAAAGCCCGGTTTCAGAAAGCACATGAGAAAAACTTTCAGGAACAGGTCCTCGATAAGATGATGCACAGCATCTTCCACAGAAATGTGGAGGATCAGTCAATGTCCTGTGAGCTATCTTTTGTTTTTCTTTAACCACGCGGATTGAAGTCGGTTACGGAGGGTTTCATTTTAGCATGTCAAGATGGTGTCACTTCCACCTTAACGTACCGTCGCCGCATTTTGAGCCTAGACATTCCCGATGATAGCTGCAGGGCGTGCCATGCAAGCCCCGAGCATCTAGCTGACGCACATTCAAAGGCACAATGCGGCACTATGAGTGCTTTATTACCATCTCTTTTGCTCTTACGCATTAACCTTAATATCGCTCCGCTAAACGCTCATAGGGAAATATAGTAAATTGTCGAGAATGAGAAGTGCCGCATATACTGGAACTTTATATTCTCGATAATTGTGTCTGTTACACATTTGAGGCCTCATATAGTTCTCCTTGACTTCAAAAAGCGATCCATGTTCGTTATCGCATTTTTGGCACCAGCTGACAAAAACTTCATAGCCAAGGAGAATGAAAAGAAAGAGTTGCGACGATTGTACCCGGAATATTCTGTTAAATTATTCGTCCTTATCATCGTTGCTTTTGGAGGTGCCAAAGCTCCACTGGTTAATAGCCTGAAAAGCATCCCTGTGTGTGAACAATATGCTAAAACACTTGCGGAGAAAATGCTAAAGGTGGCCGTCCTTGGGTCGCTTCGTTTCCTCAGAGTGCACGAGACTTTTACCGGATCGTCGTATTGATTCCGTCACACACTGTAGCCACCTATCTCACGGTCATGAGAGGTGGTTATGGCTGAAATTTTAACGCTATTTCGCTGGGAATTGGTGTAATTTTTGAGATTAGCACCCGATCCCGGCAAAATCCTGCGGTTGTCCTTATGGAGTTGTCCGTTTGGAAATTTTATTTAAAAAAAATGTTCAATGATATTTTGAATATTTTAAATGTAACCTATAGTTACATAAATTACAATTTAATTGTCTACCATACTATTTGATAGTAAATGATCAAGTTAACTTCTCTTCAACGCGGCTGCTTTAATTTCTTAGTGTTCTAAATTAATAGAGAAAAACACTGCTAGTAGGCAGATTAAAATCTGCTCAGAGAGCTAAGCGACAATAACTGCAGTTGGAAACAGCAAGTAAACACATAGGCCCAGAATCGTTACTAGTACTAGCGTCTTGCTGCACCAGGGTGGTAATAACAAGCTGGATCCGTACAAAGCACCAACAGTACTAGGATTAAACATAGGGTTACGATAGCCGAAAGCCATCCTTAACTCTATTTACAGGATGGACTGGGTCAAGGAAATGTTAAGATTACCCAAGAAAATATCTCAAGATAGTGGTTCAGATTCTTGTTAGGCCATACCATTTGAACTATCAGAAGCACAAAATGGGGAGAGGGGGATGGCTAAACATCCCTGCAAGTCTTATGTCAGTGCTCGCTATTGGCTATGCTCAGGTAACCTCGTAGGTAACCTCGTAGGTATCGACTACTAGCAGCAAGGTGTATGGAACCTCGTTCTTTCTTTGTTTCTTCATGATTCAGATGGAAATGTTCCAAATAAAATCTCCAATTTTAATTTCAACTAAGATGTTTCGTAGATTCTTCCAGGTGAATTAAAAAAGTCCTTTAATCCTCAAATCGTGTTCTTCTGAGCCATTCAGAAGTCTTGTTTCAAGTCCTGCCAACAGAGAACCGCCAGTGTTCAGGTTGTAAAAACCAACCTCAAAATTGTTTTAATGGCTGCCTGTCACCTGCACTTAAATTTGAAGAGGTGGAAGGGAGGGTCTCCTCTATTTAGAGGAGTCATGGAAATCTATACACCTTTTTAGAGAAACTATTCTAAACGTCAAAGTAAGCTATAAATGTCAGAATAGTAAGATTTTTCAAGCGTTGAATGTATTTAAAGCGCTGCGTGCCAAAAGGGCTTTAAGTTCACTTTTTCCCGAAAGTTAGATAAGAATTAATTCGTAACTAACACAAGATGCTGCATCATTTGACGTCGTAAAATTGAGCGAAAACCACTTTTCAAAATTTTGTGTTATGCAAAAAGGAACCTGCGTCCAGGACTTAGGTCCCTTTTTACCCGAATTGTAACAAATACAATATTAAAGGGTCTTATGACGTGTGCAATTACTTTTACAAACTACTACTGTATTACCAGTATCTATAGAATTAATTTTGCAATAAAAATAGTACTATATTAAAATCATATTGGTAAGAAAATTTCAATTTTGACGCTACTGATTATTTACTTTAAAATATTTAGAACTTCAAGTACGTCAATATTTACAATAAATTGATGTATAGTAGCGTAGGCATTATCATTATATAGCGATGAAGCTATTCATTTTTTAAGGCATGTTCTATTAATTTGTCGATTTACGACCTTTCAGTGGTAGAAAATAAAATATAATATCCAAAACTTCAGGTTGATTGTATTTCGTGACACTGAAACGTTGTTAATCGACAAAATTATGGAACATGACTGATAAGATACATGTTACACCTGCAAAATATTACTATTCAGACCTTTATAATTTATATGTACGTTTACAATTATTTCCCCAAAAAATTCTATGCAGTTGCAGTCCCAAGTGGTAATTTTCCTGATTGCTCAAATGTCCACCTATTTAAATTGTGGTGCGTTAACAAAAACACTGACATGCTTGATGCACTGCGACTTTCTTAATTGTGAAAAGCGGGGCCGTCTGAACAGTTTCTAATTGGAATGCATAATATTTCGCAATACACTCAACTGAGTATTCACGCACTGCAGCCCTTCCGCTTTAGACAAAGAGTTGCAATTAACCTTGTCTCGCCCCTTGCGCTGAGAATTTATTTATTGCTAGTATTTATTGATATGAAAGAGAACATCGCATTTCCGCACATGCGCAGTTGAAAAAGATACTTACAGGCGCGTATCGATAGGGCCCCTCCTGCCTTCAAATAAAAGAATCCGTATGTTTCAAGGTTGCAGAAATAGGAGAGACGTTACTGTCTGTATTTTTGACATATATTTTTTAATTTGTATCAATTTCTTAAGCTACCTTTCGATAATAAGCTACAATCTTTTCTTCAGGTAAAATTTTTCCAGAAAAAATGGTTAAATGAGAAATTTTATATATTTTGAAAGGGTAAAATGTTACTTTTAAATCTTTGTTACGTGTCTGTCGTCGTTTGGTATTTCATATTCTCGATGATTAAAGCTATAAGCTATATTGTTTACCGACGGACGAACAGACAGACGCCAATGCCAAAACTTGATTTTCGGCTTCAGGGGGGTCTCAAAACATGGTCTAAAAATATAATTAAACATTTCTTTAAAAATTGAGGTGTAAAATTTCGGACGATTGTTATACTTTCTCAATGATAAACGATGTGACTGTAAAAATAGTATATACTACGCGCCAATAGAGAGAGGCAGAACATTCTCGATGAACATATGGAGGAATTTTGAAAAATTTATTTTTATTCTAATAAGAATTAATGGATGAATACAGAAACTTTTTAGAGTTGGTCTAAACTGTCAAACCAATCAAATGTAAGATCATTGTTGTATCATTTTCATTGTTTACCTCTGATGTCACATTTTTGCCCCCTTTAAGAACAAAAGGAAACTTATGCTTTCTCTGAAGTCATCATGCCCGGAACTTTAGCCCCACTTTACAGGCACCGAAAAAGTGTAGAATTATGCATCGTTTGCTACAAATATTTATTTGCTCTTGCGCAATTCATTCTTCATATTGACCAAAAAATGAAATAATTAAGAATTTTGAGAATTTAAAGGATTTAAAGGACAACGGGTTAATTTCTTTTTAATTTATGAAAATTGCAAAATTATTTTTGCACAAAATTAAAGAAAATAGGGACTGAGACAACAAAAAAAATTGACTTTGTTTAGGCCACCATAGAGATAATTTGAGAAAAATATAGAAAGCCACTAATACATTTTGAAACGAGACCATTTCCAAGACCGGTGACTGGGTGTGTTACCAGAGGACGACTACCGATAAGACGATGTGGTTACGTAGTTCTCTGGGATGTTATTTCTCACCCCTACCGCGTACCTAGCTTCCTGTCGCGAGCGGGTTACAAACGACGAGCTTGGTATTACAAGCCGCAAATTACACCCCCGACTGCTGCGCGAATACATGATGCCCGGAGTCGTGAATTACCCTTCATCTATATACATATATACCTATATATCTATAGAATGAATACCTGTTCGTGACTCCAAGAGCCGAAAGCTCTTGTATCACTAGACAGTCCGAAGGTACAGAACAAATGGAACTGATAATTTTAATTGCAGACCTGGGAATAAAACGAACTACGTACCAAATTTATTCTCCAACATTTATACCATGCTTTCCTGCTGTATTCAAATTTCTTTAATTTCAATCGAATAATTTTCAATTTCGTGCTCTCGTCTATTTTGGATAACTCATTGAATTTCTACGATTTTATTATCTACGAAAATGATCTTGAAATAAAAGTGGATTTTAAAAAATCAAGATTTGAAGCCACATCAGGGTATCTATCCGATAGATGGTTTTAAATTCCCATTTTTCCGGACAATCGACTTTTATAAAGATTAAAAGAATTCTAATTTGTAACAGGGAATTTTGAAAAAGAATTATAATTCAGGGTTGGAACATCAGATAATATTTGGTCATTAAAATTATAATTTTGATATGGAACAGAGAATTTTGTGAAAGAATTAAAATTCTGAATTTGAATAGGAACTTTTTTTAACTCCATTCTTTTAAATCAGAATGAAAATTATTTTGCAAAATTCCCGTTTCACGACAAAAACTCCCTGTTCTAAGTGAAATAAAATTATATTTCTTTCTAAAAATTCGCTGGTTCAAAGTCTAAATTATAATTCTTTAGGGTAGTTCTTTGTTCCAATTCAGTATTATATTGATTTACGATAGTTTTCTATTATAAATCAGAAATAAAGTAACTTCCTTTTCTTAAAATTTGGAACAGAGAAGTTTTAAATTCTAAACAACTTTTATTTGCTAAAAAAGAAATGTTTAAATTGAAACAATTTCTGATTTGAAACGAGGAATTTTCGCTTGATATAAAAAATTATCTATTCCAAGACAAAATTATAATACTTTACTAAATTCCTGTTAGAAATTCAAAATTATAATTCCTAACGGAATTTCCTGCTCTAAAAAGAACCTAAAATAAAAATTATAATTCTTCACGGATACTCCTAAGTCCAATCGCTAAACTTACATTTCTTTACTGAAATTCCCTGGCTCAAAGTTAAAATTATAATTCTCCGCGGAAATTCCTGGTCCCAAACTTAAAATTATATTTCTTTAGTAAAATTCAACGTCGCAACTTAAAACTATAACTCTTTTCGGAAATTTCTCATTTACAAATCAAGAAAGCAATAATCCTTGAGTAAAGTTTCCGGGCTCCAATTGAAAATGATTTTTAAACAAATTCCCTGTTCCAACTATGAATTAGCATAATAAAATATATGAATCCACTGTCGATTTGCATATTCATAAATTTCAAAGAAAAATCTCGATTACTGAATCGCCGATTACTGATTTCTTGATGTCATTTTCGTAAATTATTTTATCCAACTGAAAAACCATTAATCCTTGTGATAAAAAAAGTCCTCCAAAAATCTATTAACATTTCTGGCTTTAGCAAATGCCGCATTCTATACAAGTAATTGTCGTATTGTGAATAAATGTTTACCATCCACAATGGCATATATTAAGTCAACTCATAAGAACAAGTTTTAGAATTATTAAAGGAAATTGTAAGAATCGGTAAAAATAAGTCTTGTAGACCACCTGGAATCTCATCGTTCATAAATTACAATGTCAGCCACCTCTCTTCCTCCTTTTCCCTTACATCATTTGGTCGTACGCGGAGACTTCTCTGCTTCTCTACGTGGAATTCATTATAAAATTAATACCATGGATTTGCGAAATGGAGAATTATTACCTATCGGGAGTTGTTCCAGTCCCTGGAGCTTTTCGGGAAGCTATGTACGTCTCACCGTTGTAAGCTTAGCTGATAGACTTTCTGCAGCGACAGCAAGACATGAAATATGTACGAGCTTAATTGCAAAAATAAAGAGGATTTTTCCTCATTTTGTTGTTGTAAGGGGCTGTACATAGACTAAGTTACCAATTTTGGGTGACCCTTGACCCCCTTCCCCCAAGAGAAAAAACGTAGCCATTAGCTAAACACGAATGTAACTTTTATTCTGATTTTTTTGCCTTTCTAGAGAGTTCAAACAAGTTAATTTTTAACCTAAATAAAAGAAATTAGTTTTTGATTGCAAAGAATGAATTTTCAAAAAAACCGTTGAAGTTTCAACCTAAAATGTGATCCAATTTTTTTTTGATTGATCATTTTTGAACAGTTTTAGGTTATGTTAATATTTGTCACTGGAAATCAGTTATGTTAATTTAAAATTGGCGTCAGACAAACTATAATGATCTTGTACGTAGCGCACGTGTTTTTTTACATTCTCATTATTTATAATTCATAAAGAATTAGAATTGTCCGAAATTTCAAACCCCAGATATTCAACGGTTCTCCAAGTTTTGAGACTCCTTGAAGCAGAAAATCAAGTTTTGGCCATGCCGTCTATCTGTATGTCGGTCTGTTCATCTATAAAGACGATAAATTTAGAAAAAATGAACGGATCAAGTCTAGCTTTGACATACTTTTTTTTGGTTCTAAAAGAAAGAACGAGTTCGATAGCCAGCATTCCTTGACCAACGATTACGGTTTTATCCACCGAAAATGGTATCCGAAAATCAAATATTCCATTCTGAATCAAACGTCGAACAGATATGTGAAAAAGTTTAAAAGAAGAATTGAAGCTTTTCAAAATATCTACAATTTTGCCTTCAAACATTTTTTGATAAGAATTGATATGTTGGTTTTATTGATCGAAAAAACTATGAAAAATTCTAATTTTAGGCCAAATGACGCAAATTATCAGAAAAAGTCTTAAGGAGGAATTATAGCTTTTAAAATGTTCTGTACAATTTTCTATAACCATTTTTTATAGGACTTGACATTTTGATTAAATTTATCGAAAATATTATAAAAAATAGGACATCAAAATTTTGAGCCAAACGGCGAGAGAAGTGGAAAAATGTCTAGTCGTGTTGCAATAGTACTTCTAATTCTGGTTTTATTTATCAAAAATATAATAATATGAACAAAATCGAGAATTTTAATATAACGCCAAAGGACGCGAGAACGTGAAAAGTCTAACAGAGTACTTGCATAAGCGTATTGTTTTATCAATGAAAAATGCAATTAAGAAATCTTATTTTTAGCATAACAACGTGAGATAGGGAAGAAAGTCTGAAGAAAGGATTTTAGCTCAAATACAACCGAGCTTTAAGAAAGTGCATTTTCAACTAGACTTCATTACGCAGAAAATTCAGAATATGGAGATGCATCCAGAAACTAGGATCTAAAGGGTATGTTTTTGCTAAAGTTTTGTTCAAGTATTTCGAGTGTAAAGAATAAATATCTTTTCATGTAAATGTTTGGAAAGACTACAAAATCCGTTAAAATCATTTTAAATTCCATTCTGATCTTTGAAAATACCCTAAAATATTTCAAATCCTTTGAAATCTTTTGATATTCCTTCAAATTCTTTTAAGCTCTTAGAAAGTCCTTGGAATATTTTAAAATATCCTTACCATCTTTAAAATTTATTTAAAGCTTCCAAGATACCTTGAACTATTTAAAAATCTCTTTAAATATTTGAAATTCTTTTGAATCAATAATTTAATCAATTTTTTAAAATCCACTAAAATTCCTTCAAAATTCTTTGAAATATGTGGAATGCCTCTGAAATACCTTAAAATCTTTTTAAAAATCTTAAAATCTGATAAATCCTGTATCATTCTTTCACAAAAATTGTTAGACATCAAATATAAAATTTACACTTTTGAAAAATTTTTATTTGAACTTAGGTTAACGATGTATAATAACCGGATTTTTCACAAGTTATTTGAATAACTTAACATTTATAAATTTAAGATACGTAATGAACAGATTGTCAAGGTATCATTAAGATTTTCAAGGAAAGTAAACAAAGTTTGCCTATTGCATAACAATAAACGTTAATTAACGGAACAATTTATTTGCTGAACTTAATTCCACCGCCTAAATGTAGATAATCATTTTTGTCAATCATTAAATAATATCGCTGGAATTCGGCGTCAGAATCAAATATCAAAATGAGGGGGCCAAGTTCAGAATTGTTTATGCGTTTGCAAGCGTCCAAACAGTAGACTCGTATGTTACTATAATTTTATGTATTTCATCTTTCTTCGGAATTATGTATTAGGCCACGAAGTTCATAATTGTGGTAACATTATTTTTATAAATTACTTGTTATCGCTTGTTATAGAACCAATTTAATTCAAGTTTGTTGCGTTCAGTTTGCTTTAAAAAAAGGTCTCAGAATCTAAATGAGGCAAGATTTTTAGACATAGAGATAGATAGAAGGGAATAGATGTGAAGTGCATTGTTTTCAACATCTGTATTATTAAAAAATGTATTTCATCGGTCTTACGAAATGAAAAATTTAAAATTCGCAACTTTAAAAAAATATAAGCTTGTATAGAATAACAGGACCAAGCTTTTTTCTATTTACATTTTTGAACAATTATGCGATTTTAGCAATATAAAATGACTTCAACTTCGGTGTAACATTTAATACACTTCAGAAAATGTTTTTTAAATGAAACTTCTTTCAATGGTTTCTCTATAGTTGTGCAATATATTTCCAAGTTTTTAGATGAGAATAATAATATTGAAACCCTCTTTTAAAGCATCAAAGAAGTCAATTTAAAAATTCAGGCAAGCGTGTCGGTAGCGGAGATGATAAGAGTTCTAATGGCATTATTGCTGGTAGGGGTAACGATAGCTTCCCAAGGTCCTTCGAAGACAGAGCCTATTGATGGAGACAATCTTCGAAAACAATTTCGGAGGGTTCAGCATGATAGACCGAGCTAGCCGTGTTCGTCCCCGTTGCCATTATTGTCATCAGGACACATAATCACCTCTGTTATCTACACCATAGTTTCAATTTTGAAATTGTCTTGTTTGATACTTTAAAAGAGGTCTTAAACAATATTACTCGCACCTAAAACTTGAGAAATATATTGTAGACTTTTTATAGTAATTTTATGAAGCTATCCCCGACTGTATTATAAGGACTCTTTGGTGTACAAATTACGAAGTCCTGGAGAACCACAAATGAAATAATTAGCAAGCAAAACCTAGTCAATATCCCGATATTTTAACCAATGTACAAGTAAGCTAGTTTATAAAAAATAAACCACAAAAAAAATAAATGTATCCTGTGGATAGGACAGTAAAAGAATTTTAGCATGAATGTTATTCGCGCCTTTTGAAAGATAATGAAGTTTTTTTACAGGAGTTTGTTACTTTATTCAGTCTCTGAGAAGAAAATATTTTGCTTTTGCTATAAGCTTTTTAGTCAAAAATCAAGTCTCTGAAGTTAAGGTTTTTATAATTAGCAACATGCATTTCCTCAGTTAAAGCGGTATGAAAAAAGTTTACTATATTTTAAGAATTTAAAGTGTGTGCTTTTACGATAGATAAACGCATAAATGTTGGTCAAAAATGGATGGTTAACGAAATCGCCCTTTCTTTTCAGGTCTTCAAAAATGTGCTAAAGCTCAATCGAATCTGATCAGTCTTTCAAAAGCCATCGTGCCTAGAGGATGCTACAGACTAAAGACTACAGATAGACAGAAACCTGCGTAAAAATATTTTTTTCTGACGCAGGGATGTCAAAAAGTGGAGATTTGATAAAAACTGACAAAGTCAAATTTTACATGAAACTAATGTAAAAAACTGGTGGCAGCGAGAATCGAACAAGCAACATTTGGGCTATGAAGCCTAATCGCTACTGTCTAAGCTACCAACCATTCTAAAGTGTTATTCGCCAAAATATATATCGCCTGTTGCGAAAGTCTTAAAGTATCTTTTCTCGAAAACGGCGAAAAAACGCATATACATACTTTGGTAAATTAATACTTAATTCGTAATTAGCGATTTCCCCTTGTAAGATAATCGAATGAGAAATGGTTCTAAACTTCTAATTTTTCGTTGAAAAGCAGAGTGCTAAAAAAACTTGAGATTGGAATAAAATTAAGAGCTTCGGTTTTTCTACATGCTCAACTTAGCTGGGTCGAAAGTCGAGCAGAAGATATCGTTTGTAGGCATGAAGACAGGAGCATACATTTTGCACGGGTCATAAAGTACTCCAGAAGCCAAGTAGCGTAAGAAGGTGAGTCCCTTCGCCGAGCTTACTGCACTTTGGGGACGAGTTAACACGGCCCCTATCCATGACCTCGAAATCGTCTACACACTACCCTTGCCTAGCTCTTCTTTTCCACCTGTTTCCTCCTATTTCCTGCCAAGTGCTACTCTCAACCTTCCGCCAAACACCCGAGCAAACGTCCCGTTCCGTCATACGAGAACGTACTTTCAACTTTTGGGAATAGCCATACGAATTCTACTAGCTTGACGCTTCGCGCGACTCATCCCCAGGGAAAGCGATTGGTACATTTCGGTAGAAAAGACGCTGCGAACTAAATAAATGTAATGTTAGCGAAGCTGATTTCCCGGAAAAAGATTTCATTTCCTCTTCAAAATTGAGATTAATACATTATAGTCCAGCAGATGCAATAACCAATTATGCATTTAATCTCACAAACAGAGGAATTTTTACATTCTCATCATTTCTGATGGATGGTATTTGATTTATGTGAATTTGGTCCTATCCAGTTTTCGTCAAAACTCTACGCTTTGAGACTCCCTGAGTCAAAAATTCGGTCTGTCGGTCTGTCTGTAGTCTGATGGCACGATCACTTTGGAAGAAATTTTCTGGACGTAATTTACTTTTGTATGCTGTTTTGTGTCCAAAAAAAGAAATTAAGTCAGTTATCCAGCCTTCTACTACTAATATTGATAAGTTTAGACATCAAATATTGCTAATAACGATTAATGTGAAATAAGTAATAAGATAATAAATATTTAAATAATAATGACTAAAATTTGCACTTTCTTTTGTAACATAAAAATAAATAGTCTCGGGCATATATAGGTATAGAAGAACATAAAATAGAACTATATACAAAGAATATATATAGCGGATTTAATATGTATTATAGAATTCAACATAATATTCTTGAATATTTCGTGCTTTGGACATACGGTAATCGCGAGCGAAGCGCGAGATACACGATGAAAATGTATTCGTTAAACCAGAAGGAGCTTTAAGAAAAGGGAATTTCAAATGACCAACTGCCAGTTGTCAACAGTTTGTCCTTTAATTTAAAAAGGTTTATGCGAAAAAGGTATATGTAAAAAACAAGAGAATTTTTGTTGTGGGTAATTTTCAAGAAGACAAAGTTGAATTGTTTCGCATCGAAAAAAACAGGATTTCATAGAGTTGACATGGTAACCATTTCCGTTGCGGCTCAAATTTAAAGTTGGTATCATTTAGAACTTGAGCTCCAATAGATACCTGTGGAGAGCCAAATAGGGTTTGTTTAGAGCGCTCTTGAAAATAACATAAAGGCGCATTCACAAGATAAACGCTTACAAAGTAGGGCTGATAAGTTAGGGATCGATTTACGGTTATTGACCGATGGCTTAGTACAAAAAGTTTTTTGCTTATAAATATGCCTTTTTGTTGACAACTTTACTACATAAACTGCAAATGATATTTATCAAGTAATTATATCTGCCCGTCCGCGAATAAAGGGACCTACGCCGCGGTGGATTCATTTTACATGAGGAGCGATTGAAGAGCCGGTCCGATACACGGCCTCCATAAGAGGGTCTCACTTTGCAGATTAATATCAATTCGAATTTTTCAGATATAGAAAAAATATTTTTTATCATGAAACAGAAAATAAAAAGCTATCAATTGGAATGAAAAACTAAAAAGCGATTTTTTCCGCATTAGGTCCCTTTTCCGCTTCATTAAGTTATGTCCATCAGAGTTCGATTACATGTGTGCTTAAAGGTAAAAATTATTTTATTAATTAAAGAAAATGTTTAAAAGTTAA
This sequence comes from Druon quercuslanigerum, assembly GCA_010014905.2. NCBI lineage: Eukaryota > Metazoa > Arthropoda > Insecta > Hymenoptera > Cynipidae > Druon > Druon quercuslanigerum. The sequence goes on along the minus strand of JAAAKG020028484.1, from coordinate 3,868 downwards.
AATAAAATTATTAAATTAAATTGGGATCGCTTAGAACACCAACTAAGGTACAGTGTTGGGTAGTATCTAGGTACAATTATCTAAGTTACTTAAAAAGGTAAGTTACTTGTACATTATGCAGTAACTTAGTTACTTTAAACAAAATTAACCGTAACTTACCTTAGTTGCTTTTTTGTAGGAACTTGTAACTTTAATGTTATAGTTACTTTTGAGTTACTTTATACTTTTTGTATGGAAGAAAATGAAATGCAATGGAAGAAAAAAAAATATCGCGATCGCGCTTGCCCACTGGGATTCATATATTCAGTACTTCTGATCAGTGATCCCAAAGCTGGAGCCTTAGGCTCTGTTTCCAAAATTGACAAAATATTCATAAGGTACAACACGACTCTTCCCAGTAGTGCTTCTGTCGAAAGGCTTTTTAGTGCCGCAGGCCTGGTAATGATACCTAGAAGATGCAACTTGGGAGATGAATCTTTTGAGAAACAGCTTCTCTTAAAAATTAATAAAAGATATTATTAAGAAGATTTTTTGTAATATTATTACAAATTAATATATTGTTACTCGCTTGTCAAAACATACCGCGTATTATTTTAACTGACACCTACCTGTTATTTTTTTTTTTGATTTGAGAGCTGAAATTTTTTAATTTAAGTTACTTTCTCTAATATCTGTAACTGTATCTAGATACTTTTTCAAAAAACGATCTGTATCTGTAACTAGATACTTTTTAAAAAAAGTAACTGTAACTGTATCTAGATACTTTTAATATAGTAACTAGCCCAACACTGCTAAGGTATCATTTAGAGCTTATTGATCGTTTTTGGTTCCTTTTCAGCAAGTGGGATTCATTTTTGTTGCAGCTTCTTTGGAACGAAAAATTGGTTCCAATGGAAAGCCGAGTTTTTTCTGTGCTGAAAAGATTAAATTTCGTTTTTATCTGAAGCTACAAATTTTAAATTTAGTTATAAATTAAGTATAAACTTATAACTTACAAAAAGGCGAATATATCGTATTTATGCAGCTTCTTTTAGAACGTTTTTTTTTTGGAAAGAACATTATTTTAAAATTCGGCCCATTCTGTGGGCACATTCTTCTTTTTTAGTTTCTAATGTTATTTTTTACGATTAAAACACAAGCTATGCGTGTTACTGAAAACAATCGTGTCGTATTTTTAGGTTATGTAACCCCATGTGTCAACTTAAAAGTACACAGGAATCACATCTGCGCACGCCAGAGATATCAACGTTCTGCCATCACTACCCACACTCAAAACGCTATTTAGGGTTCTTATACCTTAAAAAGTTGCTTGCGACACGATTTGCACAATTCACTTAAGAAGTGGTAAACTATCCGCTTGGCTATTATAAATCCCTTTTTATTGAAACACTTTAAAAAAGAATCTGCAATGAAGATGTGCACAGCATCGTTTCGTCTTACAAGAAAGACCGGCTTATTTAAAACAAAACATTTTTCATGTCTGAATATCCTTTTTCCGAACATGTGTATTTTGGTGTCATTAAAAGTGGAACCGCTAATAAGCTCAATTGCCCAATTATCATTATGAGTTCAAAAAATTACTTGGCCTTAATAAGTATATAACTATTATGAATTATCATTTTGCAGCTATGTCCTTAAAAAATACTAAATTAATTTTTCAATTTTTAATGATTCTTTTCTTTCAGTTCTGATAAAATTGTGTCGAGTACAAGAACATAAACAGGATTAAAAGTCTATATTTAGAATTCGATCAAGTTCGTTACCACAAGAAAATAAATTCGGCCGAAATGAAAAAGGTATCCGGTTATCAGAAGAGTGAGTGAAGGGCAGGTTTAGGGACAATGGAAAGTGCGGACTCCCGCGGGGAGTAGTTGGGGGAGTATAAATGGGTGAAGTGCGGAAGAATTGGATTTGGAGACAATTGAACAAAAAGAAAAACGCTGCTTTATGAAAGTATCTCTCCTGTGCTCATCCATTTTCTCTATCTCGCATGGTACTCCTCCGAAGCCTCTTCGACGAAACTTCTTCTTCTATACACTTTTTTCTCGACATCGCTCGAGAGATATAGAAAAAATTCTACCCTTGCTTACTTTTTCTAATGTATGAACCTCACAAGAAAACAGGGCAACTTTAAATCATCAAGAGATATCGATAAAGCTTGATAATCTTAAGGGCCTTCTTCAGAAATGAGAGAAAAAGATTATTGTAATATTAAAATTATAGAAGAAACAAAAATTTGATTATAAATTAAAAAGTATATTTATTTTTAATTCCCTAATGTTTCCCAGATTCACCCTGACTAATTTTTCATTTCTTCGAGTCCATGGAATGAGTTTTGACCAGATAAAATTCAATAATTAAAGATATTATCGGCTTTCCCTCTACTCTCCTGAATTATCTGTCTCATATCAATATATCAATGTTTTTATTTGAATATTGATTTTATAAGTTCATAAGGGTCTCTCTGCTCTTCTTGGATTCGAACCCAAGTTGTGAAAAATGAATCTCGTACTTTCCGTAGCTTAGTGGGCCAGAGCACCGGTCCATCAATCAGAAGGCCTAGGTTCCAATGCCATCGGTGTCTTAGAGAGATATTTTTTTCGCAACTTATAAAATCAATATTAAAATATAATTATTAAAATATTGATATACATAAAAAAATTGAGGCTATTAAAGAAAAACCCCATAACATACTGAATTATCACACACACCAATAAAGTGTGCAAAACCAAAAAAGTGACGTACATAGCATTGTAGTATTGGTCCAGCATATTCAAAATCTGCATCGCTTAGACTTTTCTGCTCACCAGTTTTTTTATTTATCCCAATCAGACCACCATAAATCGAAATTCGTTTCTTTTTCGCTGTAAACTGAATTTTTAAATAGCTCTCACGTGCGAAAGATTTCCCCAGGTTTTGTACCTAAACAAACTTTTTTTGCGAAAGTATTAACTATAAAAATGTAATGTTACAACATACCGTTGTATCCCTGAACGGATTTTGATGATTCTTACGTTAAACTTTTTCTATAAAAACCTACATCCAAGAAAGAAAAAACCTACAACAAGAAGTTCGAAAGCTCGAGCCGGGCCGGGTTAGACGTTTTCGGGTTCTCCACAGATTCGAGCACTCGAACAGTTTCGGGTTCTAGAAATTTACGAGCAACCGAAACAAATTATAAAGCTTTTTGACCACTAAAATCTTAAAAATTTGGAAAGATTCGGAAATTTATCCAAATTTTAAATTTTTGTGGGAAAATTTATCAAAATTTTGAACATTTTATGGAAATTTAAAAAACTCTGGAAATTTCGAAAATTTTCGATGTTTTGATAAATTTTGGAAATTTTCAATCGTTTTTTATGACTTCGATTCTCGTGTGATCACCAGGGTGGTCCGATTTTTGTCTCAAATTTTCATGCATATTGCCTGGAAATTTGTTTGAATTCACACAAAATTAAAAACATTCTTGTTTTAAATAAATGGCATTAAAAGGTGGCGCAAGTCCCATGCAGTTCAACACGTATTTTCTATAGGAAAAAAATACGTTTTATTAATCTTATTCAGAATTTTAAGAATTGGTTGAATGGAGTTGAAGCTCAACAGTGCTCCTCACAATTCGCCATAGAATTTCAATAATATATAACTTTTTAAAGATCACCCCCTAAAGTAAGTTTTTAAATGAAAACTTCTTCTAATACATAAAATATACTTTATAATAAGAATTAGAGGTTTACATTAACTGTTAAACATTTTATTATTTTATTCATTTTTACATTCTCATCATTTATGAGTGAGAAAGTATTAGAATTGTCGGAAATTTGACACCACCATGTTTCAACGGATCTCCACGTTTCGTGACCCCCTGAAT
>JAAAKG020028473.1:0-19771 GCA_010014905.2 Druon quercuslanigerum | reverse complement strand
ACAGTCTGGCAAATATGACCAGAAAATGTGGGTACGATAATAACGATTTCGAATTCTCGTTTAACCTGAAAATTGTACTAAAGACAAATTTCACTGTGTTCGTCAGGTTACTGTCACCAAGAATTTCTCTCTGTGTAGGAGTTTAAAAATGTTCGCGGTTTTTGTTTGTGTACAGTTTTCGATATTAAATCATATAGAATCATATTTTAGAAAAAGTAATTTTTTACCAAGTTAAAATTCTTGTAAATACCAAAAAGCGGCTTGTTCTCAGGCCACTTAAAAATAGTAAAAATAGTAAAATTAGGATTATATGAATTCTAAAGTTTCTTTAAATGAAAAGAGAAATCGTAGTGGAAATTTTATTTTAATTCGAAATAAGTGTTCAATTAACCAAACCAAACACTTTTAATATTTTTGTTAATATCAGATTACTGAAAATTAAGTAACAATAAGGGCTTGGGTTTTGGGTAATTATCTATTGTCATCGTAACTATAGTATTACAAGGTAGGAAGGAGAGATTTTATAGAGGGGTTTAAGGAGACATTTTAGAGGTTCTGCAAGTCCCAAGAAGTTTAACATGTATTTCGCATAAGGAAAAAAGAGGATTTTGTACATTTTATTCAGAATCATAGTACTTTTGCATAGGTGAATCGAGTTAAAACTCCACATTTTTCTTCATAATTAGCTATATAATACAAATTAATATCAGCTTTAAAATATAAACCCATAATTCTTCTTTATAGGCTCGCAAAGAAAAAATCCAATAAGCGAAAAATTGGATTTTGCGAGTTTTTGGCGCTCATTATAACTTTTTTGCAGCTTTATAATAATAAATGTTTCTAATACATTAAATACTATTTTGTTTTAATAACTAAATGCTTACATACATTGCTTAACAGTTTATTTTGGTTTTTAGCACATTTATCTGTCGACAGAGTTAGACAGTCGCGGATATAAACAATAATATACTGTTTAAACAATTATGTGCCTTAATATGCATTAATTACTACCTCTCTAAGTGAAGAGTTCACAACAAGTGACAAATTTTAGAAAGAAACAACTATCTAGCAATTCTATAGTAGAAGATAGTTATAAACAATAATAAGTTGCCTAAAAATTTGTGTTGCTTAACTTAAATTAAATATTGCCTCACTTGAATTGAAAAGTGGACAAAAGGAGACAATTTTATAAAAAAAACTGCAACTTCCTAGCATATTATCAATAAAACATAAAACTTAATGTGTTGGAAAACTTTTTTATAAAAGCAACCGAAAAAAGTTACTTATGCTTTTTTTTGGGGCCCTATAAAATAGACTTCTAAGGGCTCCACGAGATCTCGACGATATTCCTTAATAATATTTCACATTCTCTCGTCTCCTTGCATGTATTTAAAAAATGTTTGGAAGAAAAACTATAAGGACTGATCTAATGAGGGTAAAATGTATTGTGAGGGGTGCTACCTATATCCATTAACACGAAAGTGAGCGTCAGGGATACGGTCAATTTGCTCGGGGAAGTTAATTACAAAGCAGCACAATTACAGTTGGCCCTAAAAATCTGACATGCTGACAATAAAATATTTTCGTGCTTGCAATAAAATCTTGTCGTGCCTTGAACAAGCTTGTCGAGGCACGATGTTTAACAAGATATTTATGAACTTTATCGTGGGGTACGAGATCACTTGTCTTCTGAAGAATTTTGTATAAAAGCTCATGTTGGATCATGAGAATTCTCAATTAGTTAACGACGTCAATTGAATAGGTACGGCTCAGTTAATTTTTCGATATCAGTATAATCGGAACGGTCAATTCAGTCCGTGATTATGTAAATCCGCTACCATCTAAATTCAACTGATTCTCCGCGGAATCTGTTCAGAAGTATAGGACTAGGATGGGTTCAGAGTCTAGTGTGGTTAAGCCAATATCCCCATAAACTACTGAGCCACCCTCCTTGACCAAGGCTTTCATTGTCAACCCCAGGATTTACAAGGGTTATCCAAGGCGCTGCCCCTGGTGCCAATAAGGTCTTAAGGTCACCATAACCAGGATCCAGAGGATTCCACCAGCCTAACTTCAAGAAAATAATTTGATATTTTAAACACATTTAAACGATTTAAAATTTCGTTAAGCCCTATTAATTAAATGTTCTTTTTAACCCCTGACTACTTCTCATCATGGTAAAAAAATTACAGTTTGTACATTTAATAAACTGATATGATCATAATCTGGGTATCTGGTGTTCATTTTTCTCGTGCACTCCTTCCGAAGTTGAAGTTCTTTTCGACCCCAAAGAAATCAAGCAAATTAGGGAGATGCAGTAAACCTCATTTATTGCAACTGTTTCGAAACGTCAACATCTCATCTGTTGTAATTCGAGGGGGACCCCGCCACTCCACGTATTCGTAAGGTGGACTCACAATACATTCACGCTTCCATGCTGTCATTGGCTATACGGAACATGTCAGAACCAGTGGTGGGCGTTGGGGAAGTTGAGATAGACGAGTATCTTGGCTTGCAATAAACGATATTAAAATAAACGAGTGTTGCAATAAATAAGCATTGACTGTATATATGTTTGAGGACGTGACAAGGGTAATGGTTTGAAAGTTTTTCATTTGTATTCTACTGCTAATTTCAAAGAGAAATGCCGAGTTTCAACTCGATTAATCTGATATTGAGGATTCTGATGAGAAGGTACAAAAAAGTATTTTTTCTTTCGAGAAATATGTTTAAAACTTCATGGGGTTCGCGGAACCTTCACATATTTTTTAAAAGTTCTGATGCCACATGTCTTATTTAGGTTATTTGTATAATTTCAATACTATTGTGCCACCATATTTGTTCAATATGAAACCATCACGTTCTATTCATCGCCTTTTAAATTGATCATTAGGAACTTGCAGTCGGAAGGAAGTTGGTCTGCAGAAGATCGATTTATATGGAAAGGTGGTTGGAGGTAGAACTGGTAATAAACTTCACTTTAAAGTTTCAGGCATCATAATTGCCTCTAATCCATTCAGGATTTATCTAGCATGGTTCTAAATTACACGAAAATATTGCGGAAAAGCAAAAAAAATTTGTTATAATTATTAACTGAATTCAGATTTATCACATTCGTCACTATAAAAAAAATTTACAAGCCTTCTTTTAATTCACGTGCATTAAAACACTATCTTAGGATGGTATAAAAATCAATTTTCAAATTCTTTCTCCGGACCTCAAAAATTGCTTAGGGGGCGTATATAAACAACTTTACCGATTTTGGGCTATTTTGGACACCCCCATCCCACGTTCCCATGTAGAAAATGCGGGGCCGGATTCTATAAGGGGTTTAGCGCGTGACCTTTCCGAAATGAAACCACATGAAGTCGGCACAGTGAAACATTTGAAATAACCCATTTTTGTGCCGTATTCAACTAGTCCTTATGCAATTGTCATTTTCATGTCACCAAATATATGTAACAAACGAGTTTTCAAGAAACAAAAAAATGAATTAAAATATTCTAATTCGAACCAATTTCCGATCAATAGTTTTCGAGGTTATGTCTGAGTTACTATGACAAATGATTATTTTCATTATTTTTCACTGGATTTCACATACATAGTGCAAATTTAATTGTTTGATTTATATTCCGCATATTAAAACCAAGTTTATCTTTGTTTGGAACAAAAAAGTTGCTGTGAAAGGTGAACAAATTAGTAACTTAATTTTTTGTTATATTCATACACCCTATTCTGCATGTATAAATAAATACAATTTAAGAAAACTAATGCTCAAACTTTATTTGATAAATATTTAGGTGGTGTTATTTTCATTCAAAACACGTGTTTATAAGTGTTAAATGCTCGGATGCTTGAGATGAATATAAATTTTAGTTTGCTGTCACGTGTTGTTGGCATCTATTCGTCTGTTTAGTAAAGCATAATTTTGTGGCCTCACTAGCATTTTTTGCTTCTTTTATCTCAATTAGAAACTAACTAAAGTCTGGCTCAAATACAGGATTAGGGCCTAAATAGACTCAAATAGTTTTTCTAGTCATGAAAAATAAAAAATTCAAGCAGTGCCTTAAAGGGTCCTGATTAGAACTTACTTGTCCAGTTATTCTAGTGGGATTCTGTCCACTACCCTACTTGAAGTTTGGACAAATGGGGTGATTTCTACATGGGTTGTTGACGAACGTAGTTTAGGACATAGTTTAGACAGGAAATAGGGCGATTTTTCACGAAAATAAAAAAATAAAAGGAAAATGAATTTTCAAATAAAATTAATGTAAATACTTGCCAGAAGCAGTTGCATTTACAAAGAATAGTTAAATTTGATACCAAATCGTTGAATTTTTAATCCAAGAATACGAACTTTTTACGAAATAGTTTAATTTTTAAACTGATACTATGAATTTCTAACTGAAATGATTAATCTTTAACAAATAAAAAATGAATTTTTCTAAAAGTAGTTTGAGTTTACACCAAGTGGTTGACTTTCCAACCAAAAAAGATGAATCCAGAACGAAATAGATAATAGTTGATCAAAAGAGCTATTTCTGTTTCCAATCGATTGAAACCCGAAATATCTCTTTTGATCAAAATTAATCATCGTGAAAGTATTAAATCTATAATTAGAGAATAGTTGTTATTTTAAACAAAAAAGATTTTGTTTTCAAAAAAAAACATTTGAATTAAACCATAAAAGACGAATTTTTAACGAAAAAGTTCAAGTTTTTCAACAAAAGAATGAATTTTTAACTAGAAAATTTTCAGTTTTAATTGAAATTATCAATTTTTAACAAAAATTGGAATAGTTAATTTTTTAGTTAAAACAATTCATTCCATAAAAAAGAAAGCTTAAACAAAATAGTTGAATTTTCATCCGAAGAGATGAATTTCCGACTAAAATTATGAATAAAAAAATCAATTAAACAGAAATAGTTGAACATTCAACTATTTTGTTGAAGCTTTCACGTTGAAGTGAGAGAATTAATTTTCTAAAAATCGAATAATTAAATTTTCAGCTAAAGAGATGAATCTTCAACCAAAAAATGTATTTTTAACAAATTAATTATGTTCCAACCACGTAAATGAAAGACTAGCATTTTTAAACAAGGGAGATAAATTTTGAATCAAAAATGTAATAGTAGACTTTGCAACATGATTTGAAACAGGGAAAAAAGAAGGGTTATTTTAAAATTAGGAAAAGAGAGGCCATCTATCGTCACATTCACAAACTTTGTTTTTAGCAAGACCTCCACTTCCTCAAATTGGTAACATAGTTTATGGACGACTCTTTATTAACATATTATTAATATTTGAGCGAAATTGATTTTTTTATCCTACAGGATCCGTCAGAATGAATGGATATTTTTTGAACGGCTAGCACTCGGAGTGGGGTGGTCCGATTGTGCTGAAGTAAGGCGCGTTTGAAAGAGGGGATGAGGGAGTTTCAGTATGTATCATGGTGTGGAGTGTGAAGCAGCATGTGTTCACCGTACGGCAATACTTCAAAAATTGCGAAAGTGTCGCCCAGACTTAGCGAGATTTCCGGACTCAGAAGATTCCACATCGTGGGGTGATTCCTAACCGCATTATGAAATAAAACGATAAGATCCCCCGAAAACATCGATAGAGTACGGGTCGATAAGCTGCGGAGCCCCAACCGTTGTAATTCATGAATCAACGGTACGTCGGATCTTGAAATTGGATTTATCGCTTCACCCCTACAAAATCCAGGTTTGCCAAGAGTTGTTAGCAGGGGATTACCAACAACGGGCGAATTTTTTACAGCTGATGATCGAGCTCATGAACCAAAATGACGGAAAGATTTTGTTTATGAGTGATCAAGCTCATTTCCATCTCAGTGGTTACTTCAACAATCGCTCTTTCCGGGAGCGTCTGGAATTCTGCATTGCAGCACAATGGCGTCATATGAATGACATCATCTTCAAAAGTTAATATTTTTTAAGTAAATGGAAGCACCATCATGTTTTTGCACAATTTGGATTAATAAAAATTTGTTGATTGCAATTACTTTGGGCGTAGCGTTTTTTTGAAATCCATCCATCCTGTCTGACGGACCCCTGTATTTACAGATATTGTTATTCAAAAAATTAATTTTTAAAGTAAAAATAAACGATGCTAGCTGTATTATAGTATATAAAAATGTTTTGCTAAAGAATTAATTAAGCCAATGGATTTTAATGAAAATTTCACGGTCAACAATCTAGATATCACGAATTTTAAATTAATTATAAAAAGTCAGAGGCGGATATTTTTGGGCCACCAGGAGGAAATTAAATTTGAAAATTTCTGAAATTACAATTCCTTTTCTAACATTATAGAAAAAGTATGGGATTTATATAACTTTTTTGTATTTACCGATCCATTCATATCATTTGCAAATTGAGTTTTTACTTAGTTGTATTTTCTTCATTTTTCTTCAAAATCTATTTGTTTTTCTGAAGTTCATCAATTTTTAAATGCAAAACAAGTGTATTTTTCATACATAATACAACTGAAAATAGATATTATGTTTCATAATTCGATGTGTATTGAAACATCTATTGAAATTGAACTATTATTTAAAGTTTGTTGCTCCTTGACCGTTTTAAACACAAAAATTAATTTGTCTATCACAAAACGGGTACTTTTCTTATTGTCATCCATAATTTACCTAACACGTTTCTGGGTGATGTTTAGCCTAGTCTTTAGCAAATGAAAAAAACCCTACGTAAGGGAAGAAAAAACCGCAACGTATGGGGTCGGATCTAAATTCATGGGACATTGCGTTGCGTAATTTATCGATGACCCTAACCATATTCGCAGCCAAATTATAATATAATTTGTCAGCATATGTCTAAGCGAAATAGGGTATAATGATTCTAGTTTACCTAAACGCGTCTAAAGTAATACACATTGGATTAGCAGATTATTTAATTTTTATATAATCAGCTCAGATAGGGAAATGACAAAAATTAGATTAAATTAATGCATAGTTTGTTTTTCCGACACAGGTACATGAAATAATGATGAAAAGTTTTCAAATGTAATTAATTTTAATTAATTTTTGCTGTTCTGGGATAACATTTAACCTTATCAGATAGTCAACACAGAAATCCTAAAACATTTAATCATTTTGAATACATACACCTTTTATGTAAACAATGTGTGTATTCACTATAGTAAGGATAAACAAATCTGTGAGACCTTGAGTGAAAAGCTTAGACTAAGAATCGAGAGATATTCCAGCTTTGGCTAAAGGTTATGATCGACCTCGTTAGTGATTAAAATTTTACGGTCTGTCATTTGGCGGTCTTATGAGCTTCTCACCGGAGAAGCTTTTGATGCAACGCAGGCTTGGCTTTGAGCCAATTACAGAAATTGAAGCCGGAAAATAAAATGCAGATTTTCGACTTTGATTGTGCATCACATTTTTACTTTAACGATTTAATTTAAGTACTAATTCCGTAAGTACTAATTACACTTTATTTGACGAATATTCCTTTAAAATTATAAGAAAAAGCGGTATTTGAGAAATAATGCATGCCTTGTTATAATATCTTTTTTTGCTCGTAATTTATTATGATATAGCCTTGCAGAGACAACGATTTCTCGCAATCTCGGAGATCCTTTATTATATGAATAATTGTGAATGAATATAATATGAATATAATATATTACAGTTGATTTGAAGGAAGATTTACCCAAAATGCTTATTAGAAACGGAGGAAAGAATATGAGAATAAAATATTAATTTCTCAGAATGAATTACAGAATTTTTATTTAAATTATTTGAAATAATTGGACAGTGGTCAAATCGAATAAATGAAAGTTTTTTAAATAAAATATTTTTAATATATTTCAAGTATTTGAATAGCTATAAGGAATTTTTCAGGATTTAAAATTTTTTAGGTAATTCTGAAAGATTCCCAGGAATTTTGAAACGCTTACAAAAATGTTAATTTACTTTTAAAGATTTTGAAGAATAAAAAATTATTGAGGACGTTGTCAATTACTCCAGGGATTTTTTTTAAGATATAAAAAAAGGAATTTCCTGAAATTTTGATGATTTTAAAGAATTAAAAAAAATTTTATTGTTTTTAAATGGTGAAATTTGAAATCTGAAAACCTCTGAAACTGATTAAGTTCAAATTTAATGCCTGCAAAATTTCATAACTTTAGAAAAATGCTCAAAACTGTAGATTTTAAATTAGTTTTATCTGGTTAATAAAGTATTTACAAATTAGGGACGCTTCTAATGAAGCATTTAGCAATTAGAAAAATGTAAAACAAAATTTGCGAATTTTAAAATTTGAAACTAAACAACTTTAATTTCAAGGTCTTAAAAATTAAATTATTTCAGAATAATGTGTTCCGAAGTATAATTTTAGATTGAAGTTACAGAACTTTTCAAGGTGGTCATATCATGATTAGGGTTCCGAAAATAAGTCATTACAAATTTATAATTTCCAAATTGTGCATCATGATTTTCAAAATGCATAATTTTTATCCAAAGTGTAAAACTACAAAATTACTAACTGAACAATAAATTATAAAGAATTTCTATGCTTTGCGTTCGTAATGGTGATTTAAATTTACCTTCGTAAATCAAACCGAAACGCAAAAATAAGTTCAACCGCATAGATAGAGAACAATTTTATAAAACTAAAAAATAGGAAATTGCAGAAAATGAAAATAATATTCAAAAAAGAAGGATAATTAGAAAACTATGTTTGTTTTTTTTTGTTGAAAAAAACAGATTATTATAGAGAAATATTATTTTTAGCACAACAATTAGCTAGATCCCTATTTTTCTGTATGAAATGCTTTTTCTCAGCTTGAACTGCAAGTTAAGTGAAGATGTTCTAAAATACAATATAAAGAAGTAATATTGTCATTGTTTAAAATATTAATATGAATACTTATTCAAATTGATTCTAAATAAAGTTTTTTTTATTTTCCTAGGAATAAAATTTTAGTAGTTAGGTCCCTTTTTGATTATGGCAATGAGATGTACAATTTAATCGCTTCGTTTTATTTTTAAATAAATTAAACATCATTATATCTATAATTTATAACTTATATCTGCATTGGCGAAGTTATTGTTTTAAATATTATCAGCTGCACACATTTTGAATTATTCTGGAAACTCTTCTCTGAAGAAAACAATTATAGACGATAAAGGAAGTAAAACATCAAAATATTCCTATATAGTTATTAGTTTTATAAATTAAAATTATTAGCGATCAAAACTACTGTTGCAGTCTAAAGAATTAATTTATCATCGAAATGTATAACTTTTATTCCATATTTGCATAATTACTATTTTTAAATTGAAAACTTCTTTTTATGCAATCTATTTAAAAAACTTACATTTTAAATTAACAGAACTATCTATATTTAAATAATTATAATTTACGAGGTGCATCAATATTTTTAAATTATTTTTCTTCAACTTCATACTGCGAACGTAAGGTATTAGCTTCGACCACTTGTAGATTATTATTAATAATGTTTTGAAATATTTAAAATAATAATATTTTAAATAATTTTTCAGCATTTCTCAGTGAAAAAGACAAAAGTGGCTATAAGACAAAAAATCTTGGTGGTAAGGGTAGATCTGCGCGTGTTATCCTTAACCCGCAAGTGCCGAAGTTGAATATTACTTTTTAGGATATAATTTCTGAATTTTATGATTTGAATAAAAAAGTTTGACGTAGAAAAATTATAAATTGTGTGTCTAAAATTTTTAAGCTTTCTTATTTATCTGTGTCTTGAATATGTATTTGTATAGATTTACTAAAAATATAGACTTACTTGACCTTGCATTTCCCCAGGTATGTTACGAGTGCTTTGTACCAAATGCCTGGCCATCGAAAGGTAAAACACCCCAATGATGGTTAGAGGAAGAAAATAGTAAACGATGAACCTGCAGAGTAATACTATCTTGGGATAATTTGGTCCAAATTCCTCTGGAAATGGATAGCAAGTCTGTAAGAAAGCATATAATTTCCAAGTCGATTATTGCAAACGAAACGTACTATTTGTAATTGTCTATTCCAGTGACAATTGCACCCTTTAAAAATTTGTATTGTGATTGTTTTTGTTCGCGACTTGAAAACCTTTTTCATATAAAATTAAATATTAATTTAATTCCTACGGCTCTATATCTCTTTGTAAAATCACTTCATACATTTTCCAATGCCGTTCGTACCAGAATTGAGGAGGGAGCGAATCAAACGTTATGAATGCATTAAAAATATTTCTTCAATAATTAGATCAATGATACACAATGAGTGAATTGTTTTCAATGTTCGTATTGCTCAATATTGACTAATTATGGTTCAATTTTGTTTCAGTACAAAATATATAGGAAATTTAATTTAATTATTTTGAAGGCTACAACATTTATAAAACACAATTTTAATGGTATAGAAGTTTTGTTGTGAACCAAGGGTCAGTAATCATATCCCACACGTCAAGTTTTAATCATTTTTTGTTCTCTTAAATTTGGCTTATAAACAAAAGCCTAACAGTATACTACTATATACATTTTTCTTAGATTATGCTAGAACACTAGCAAAATTTTAAACCTATTGCATGTCTATACAAGAGTTGTTGGCGTTTAATTTGTCTGTGTATAGGTAGAGATCCATTACAGAGCTGAAATAAAATGAAATTTAATTAGGTTACGTTACATACTCAATAATGGTTAATTTTCATAATCTTCATAAGTTTATTATTATATAGGCTACGTCTAGTCATCTCGAAACATTGGTGGAGCTGGAAAAGGCGATAGATCAGTTACACAGTGGGCTAAAGTGTTTTTCGTGCCAAAATACTAAAGAAGTAAATATTGTTGGGAGGTACAGATAAATAACCATAGTATAGAGCAAAATACGGAAGAGCTGTAAAAAATATTTTTTACTTTGAAAATATAGGTTTTAAATCAGTCTAAGGCTTCCAGTTTCTGAAATAAAATAAAATTCTATTTGCTTTTTCAATCCTTTATGGCATTATAGTTTGAAAGAAATCACTGATTTGAATAAAAATCTTCACCAATTCAAAATTGGATGACTGGAATCCTGTAATTATGTCTGTTCTTAATTTTAATACCTGTACAGAATTTGCTTTGGAAATTCAACGATTCCATTGATTTTTTTTCTTTCTTGAATAAAAAATTTGTTTGGTTGTAGATTCACCTCTTTCTGTGGAGATTTCACTTTTTTTAAAATCAATAGCCAACTGTGTGGATAAAATTGAAATGTATACGGTTAATATAAACTGTATTGTTAAAAATTCAACATTTTTGCAGAAAATTTATATTTGCGGTTCAAAAATTTATTAATATATAATATAATACTGCTTGTTTGAAAACGTATGTATTTTGTTGAAAGTTGTTTTTGTATATATCTAGATGTTTTTTATTTTAAACGACAATATTTGTTGACAAAATATCAAACATTAGATTTTGAGTTAAAAATTTATTTCTTCAGGATGAAAATTCCTCTTCTTCGTTGAAAGTTTAAACACTTAAAAGTTGATTTTTTGGTTGAAGATTTATAACTTTAGTTAATGATTGTGGTTGTTAAAAGTTAATGTTTTTAACTGAAAATTTAACAGTTTTGTTGAGCATTTAATTGATTCGTTAAAAATACATTTTTGTATTGAAAATTTATAGTCTGGGGTTGAAAATTCATGTAGTTGATACAAAATTCATCTTCTTTGTTTAAAGATTTAACACTGTGATAGAAAATTGAACTATATGGCACAAAATTTAACTGTTTTGTCATGAATTCATTTTTGAATTGAAAATACATTCTCACAAACAAAAATTTAACTACACCATCTTTTGTTAAAAGTGGATCTTTTTAGTTTAAAAATGCCATTAGTTAGTTAAAAATTATTACAAACCAGAATCACATCCCTTGTTCTGCTTTTTCTCTTGAAAATTCAACAACACTAAGGTAGAAATATCACTATTTTTAAAATAATTTTATAAAATAAAAATTGAATCACATAATCTTTGGTTAATAATGAATTTTTTCAGTTTATAAATTTCACTGTTTAGTTAGAAAATTTTAGAAACATCTTTTTTGGTAGAGAATTCTTCCTCTGTGTTAAAAATGGTCTATTTTAAAAAATAAAATCTAATTCTTGTAACTAAAAATTTAACAATTTTGATTGCAAATTCAACTGGTTGGTTGATAATGAACTTTATGGTTGCTAAGTTACATTTTCGGATTGGAAATTCAACTTCTTAAATGTATGGACTTTTTAAATGTATGGCATATAATCACCCTGGTGGACCGAAGGAACCGAAAGAAGCCTCTACAAAGTATCCGTGCAGACCCCACTGGGTCCCTTTTCGGTTCCTCCGTGGAAAACTAAAAAAAAACAGCAAGATCAACTTTTAAATTATTGAAATTGGGATTCCATGTTAAAATTTCCATGAAAAACTCATAGAGTAATCGTAATACTTTTTCTTGCAGCGTTAAAAACTTTAAAAAATAAAATACCTTTCATTTGCATGGGTCGAAGGCGGTTTTAAGTATATCTTCTTTTAGTAGCAGTTTAATAAGCGTTCCGTCGGTAACTTTAAGAATTTGTTCTGGATGCTAGCTCCATGCAGTGGAAACCTCAGACAGCAACAATCTATCTTGATAATTTAAAATATTGGCTTTTTTACGTTAATTTCATTATTACATATATTTATTCGCATTTATTTGCCAATTTTGAATTTTATTTTTAAATTTTGCGCGCAATATATTACTTCAGCTATTATGAATGTGCTTGAAGTCACCTTCGTTCGAAGTTAATGACAATTTAAAAAATTTTTAACGCGACAAAAAAAAAGTATTGTGATTACTGCGTGAGTTTTTAATGCAAATTTTAACGTAGAATCCAAATTTCAACAATTTAAAAGTTGATCTTGCTGTTTTTTTTCAGATTTTGAAGAAGGAACCGAAAGGGGACCCAGTGGGGTCTTTACGTGTACTTTGTAGAGGCTCTTTTCGGCTCGCAAGGGCATTGTTATTATTTTGTGAAAATATATTTCATTATTTAGATAAAATAAAAAAATGTTCGATATCAATTTAATGTATATTTTAATGATCTACATCGGAGTATTTTTCTGAGTGCCTCAATAAACCAGACACTGGGACGTCAGGTGAAGATTTCGTCCCAAATTCTTCTACACTTCGGCCATCTGATGATGGTCTTCGAAATTTATATTGAAAATTGCAATAAATTAATGAACCATTATGCAGAAAATTATTTTGATAATGATTATTTTCTTGAATTGCAGGATTATGCTTACAGGTTTGCAGAAACTTTTCGGACAATTAAAGGTCCCTTTTTAAATAAGAATATAACTAATTACATATATTTTTTGTTTTAAGTTACGAAGTCGTCCACTATGTCTGAAATTATGCACAAAACTACGTCGCATAATACATATGTTAATGCCAAAATGATTTATTACTCTAGGTTATTGTTTTCAAAAGTTCTATGATTTTGTCTCCGATATTTTTTAATTCACTTTGACACAATTGCTTTTTCTTTTAGAAATTTTAATCTCTATATTTTAGGGCAATTATATGAATAGAAAAATGTTGCATTTTTCAGGTGATTTTTAATTCAAGACCGGTACTGTCCTTTATGACAGAATTTTCTGTGAGGCCGACCAGTGAAGTATAGTACCAGGACTTGCAGTACCTAATTTTCCGTAAAATCAGCCCTACACGAGTATGAAATTGTTTAGTGTTACGGAAAATTGCGTAATAGCAGACATTTTGTTTATCACTGAAATCTCCACTTTTTAATAATGTATCTGCTTATAGAACTAGGTTAAAAAATTCGATTGGAACTGATTTTTTTAGAGGAATTTCGATGTTTTCTTGCAGTTTCGAGATAAAATATTTACCAACGATTGTTTTGTATAGATTATGGAAATTCAAGCGAATGTACACAACAACTGTGCTGTGTGCATACTGCCGTGATTTGAAAGAACACCGTTAACTGCAACATGAACGAAGGCGCGAAAATCGACAAAAGCCGTTCGAATCTTCATTCGCGTGCATCGCAGATTCTAATCCATTAGCTGAACATTTTTTGGTTTTTCTTCACTAATTTGCATATGACATTTTTATTTCTAAACAAAATTGTTACAAATCATCGATCAATTATAGAAAATGCAGTTAACAGTTTTGATTGGGATGCTGAAATTGAGGAAACTGCAGCAACCCGCAGTTATGGCTCTCTTCGAATATTATGGACCTCAGAAAAAGGCCTGTCGTAATTTGAGAGAACGCAGCTTATTGCTAAAGAATATTAAATAATTGAATTGTTATGAATTATTATTCAATCATGAAATTATAATTATGAGAAAATGTTAAATAATAATAATATTATTATTAATATTTCTTGAACTTTTAATCGTAAATTTTCAAAATTTAACATTTTAAAATATATGCAATTCAAAGTTGTTTTTAAACTGGTCTTTGAAGCAAACAAGCAGATATTAATTTATAACTTTCAATTAATTGGAAGTCGAAGGTTTTTTCTAATCGGAAATATAGATAAGAATGTTGATGACTGTTATTTCATTTCATTAATAACGAATTATATGAACTTTTAACGGAATTAATTCGTGTTTATTCATTAAATTTACTTGACCTTCCAATTTACTCTGTAATAGCAAAATATAAAATTATTGACTAAAAATGAAAACATACTTGAAAACTTGAAACTATTTGAAACATACTTGGATTATAATCAGAGATTAGAACAAACGAATAAAAGATGACAAAATATTTTTTGTAAATGTCAAGTCTGAAATAAAAGACAAAAATCAATTAATAAATTAATATATTAACTAATAAATTTAAAGAATTTTTAAACTAAGATAAATTACTCTAAAATCACGCAGAACTACATTGATACCACTATATTCATAAATACCCCGTAGAGAAATGTCCCCATCTTTCCCTATTTGAAGTTGGGTTACGATGGGGTTCCTATCATAATATCTAGTCTAGAAAAAACTGGTCGGAGCCCCAATCAGATTATATGGTCAGGTTCTAGTGAAGAATTTCGTGCCTCGTATAGGCATAGCAAATCTATCTTTATCCTCTTTTTTTAAAAAAAAACATGCCAGCCTGATGAAAAATTATAAATCTTTAGAAAAAAATTGCATTTCCTGTCATGGTAAAAAGTTGTAAAGTAGTCTACAACGGGAGAAAACGAAATATTACAAAAAGAAAAATTTCAATCGATTAAAATTATTTATTTAAAAATTATTTAATTGATATTACTGATAACAGTTCGTATTTTACATTTACATAACGTCGTATAATAATAAATATTTAATTAGAAAAAGAGAGTTAACATTTTTTTGAACTGTAGGTAATATATAGGTAATATATTTAGGTATAGATGTCGCTATTCGATACTTCGTAGCTTTAGAAATTTTATTTGTCATATAATGTTTAAAAATGTAATACGGGGGGGGGGGCAAGACAGGGCCCTACTAATCGTCGGGCGATAACGGTTAACTCTCGTTAGGGCCTATTCAGAAGTTCTAACTAGAATCTGGCTAAAACAGCGTTACAGAACTAGTCAGGCCTCCTAAATTTTATCTGACGCATGTCCGATTAGAAATAGGGAAATATATCCAGGGCCCTACTAAACCCTGATCGGAATTTCTTAATAGGGCTATGCCATGATAGACCACTAGGTAGCCATTTGGCTACGTTCGTACTTATTAAAAAAATAGCCCTGATGTTTTTCTCTCTCTCAAATCACAACCTGCCAATCTTTTGAGTTAACGGTGTTTTCTAAAAGCGATGCAATAATTATTTTTTATGTTATTAATAATTTAAAAACACTATTTTCATGATCAGGTGTATTTTTTACGATTTCAAAGGTATAAAAAACTCATGTTTCGATTTTTTTTCAATTTTCGGTGTGTTTCCAAATCACGGCAACATACTCCTCAACTATACTATGTACGTATTTTAAAACAGAATGTTGCTGTAGGCGAAATTTACTTGTTGTGGCGTATTAAAGCAATCAGAGTTTTCGACAATTCACTGAGATATCTGGATGTGGAACTGACACGATCTCCTTCAGTACTTGAATATTGGATAATCAACATTTTAATGGAAAATCAAAAGATACATTATATTTTTTACGTGGTATTGATTTTATGTCAATACGATATGCTGTCATTGACACAGTATTAGCTCAGAGACGAGAGGAATGTAGAATCGCATCAAAACCCAGTTCACGGATGGCCGACATGCGAGTATATTGAATGAAACAATGTATCGTAAAAATGAATAGGGAAGTAAAAAATATGTATAACTAGGAACGCGAATATGAAGCTGATTTTTCTCAATATAAGAACAATATTTTTTGGACATAAATATCTGATCTAGGTAGCTGAAATTAAATTTCGTTACCCGAAATAATATGAAATTTTTCAAGTTAATAATTGATTTTTTTTAATTCTTTGGTAAATAGAGATTTTTGATCGAAAAAATATTTTTTATTGAATAAAATTAGACGATTTTGACACACCCTGTTACAAAGTATAAATTAAAAAAAAATAAATCTAATACCACTGACCTTGAAAGTCACGTCTTTGTTGACTCGAAAAAATCTTATATAAGAAAAAGTTGCTGGTAGAGCACAAATCGCTGCTAGACACCAAATGAGGGCCGCTATGCAAGAGGTAAATCTGGTAGCTCGTCTTCCAGTTCCTAAACTCAAAGAATATCGTTATTTTTATTTTTTCTTATTTAATTAGAAGTTTATCATTAAAATAGTTCGTAAATTATTTAAAATGATCTTGAATTCTGATAACTGTGATAAACCCTCGCTTGACACACTGGGGTGCAAATCACCCCAAGCCCACTTGTAAACGTTATCATTTTTTACATTTTTATTGGACATTTCAATTTTTTCACTATTGTTAATTTTACTTTTTGACCATATAACCACTTTAAAATATAAGCTCATAAGCAATTCTGAAAAAATTGTCAAGCTGAAATAATCAATAATTTGTTTTTTATAACAATCTTTGTTGCTGGGATGCGATGCACTCCTGTGTATCAAATACGTCACTCCGCAGAATTATGTCACGTAAGGGTTGAAAATAATACAACTTTGCTTGCTTTATTTTCATTTATAATGCATATATAAATAAATGAAGTAAGGAACATAATTTTTAGGTACCAGTAGTGTGAAGTTTTCTCATGGGATCAACGATAGCAAAAAACCTATCAGCCGATAGTGCCGTGAGAGTGAATACAGAAACCCCTATGGATACGTCTTTTGCACATTCTGAAACTTTGCAAAGTAGAAGCCCAAATGGCCACGAATCCAAGACGTAGACAGTAATGGTGAATGGTACACATGTTACAATGACCTAAAAAATAAAGACTGGCTGTGAATTCGATCTCGGGTGTTTCCACTTCTGTTTGATTTACAATTGCATGGTGTTCATTTGATAAGCACATTGCTTCCATTTCATAATTAATTATCACTGATTTTTCTTATTTGTTAGCAATTATTATTGAAAATATTTAAAAATGAAATAGTAGCGGATGCTTTGATGACTTAACAGCCAATCTTGACAGTAGATTATGCCCCATTAATTTCGGGGCCTAAAGTGGATTGATACCAAATCTCCCAATTTTCAATGTATAGTGTCAGACGTCAAAAATATTTTATTTCATAATTGAATAAGTGACAAAATAAGTGAACAAAATGCCAAAAGCGAGCACAAGACGCATGCGTTGCATCTACTATAAAATATTCCTAAGTTACGTGTTGAAAACTATAGTAAGTAAAATGTAGTATCTTAAGATCAAAAAAGTTATTTGAAAAATATTTTGTTTCTAATCTTACATAAGGTAAGTGTCCCAGCAATCGTGACAGTCCCAGTAATCGTGAAACTTGGTTATGATTTGCATATATTGTTACAAAAATATGTTTATAGGAATATTAATTTATGAAACTCGCTTATTTTTATAGCCTTTTATAACAGCAAATAGAAATTACATTCATTCAAATTAAATAAAAAGCAAGAAAACCGGCTCCACGATTACTGGGACCTTTACCTTACTCCAATGTTTTTATATCGTGATCTAGAAGATTAGGAATAATAAAAACAAATTAATAAGGGGTCCAAGCGGGACCAGACTGGGTTATCTCTAGGCTCTGCACTTGGGCTTCGTTCGGGTATCGCCTTTCATTTCGAGTCTGGCCCCATCTAAAAAGCCCAATCTAGGCCAAATTCTGCACGATCTAGCTTCGATCAGATCCATATTGGAATTTCTACTCGAGCTGTGTCGAAGAGACTCCTTGGATAGAGGAGAGAATTTTCATTTCTCTGAAAAAATGCACATTTTTTTGACAAAACTGCACAAGAGACGAAAAAAATCTTAGAAAAAAATTATTGGTCTTATAAAAAATCAAAAGAACTTAAGTTAACATTTTTGCCAACCCATTGCTGAAGCAATATTGCAATAAGCTGTAAAACAAATTGAGTGCATCGATTATTAAAAAAACATCTATCTTTGAAGGAAAAAGTTTGATGTAAAAGTTGCTAAAATTGTTAAATTTCAGTGAACTCTCATTTATTCCAAGCAACAAAAACGTAAGCAATCGGATATTTCAAGTCTGCAGGGACTCTCACCTCTATCGCGAGACGTGGGATTTTGTCAAGCGGCCTTTCATTGGCTGTCGCTACCATATATCGATGAGCGCGTTGTAACTTTTTGTACGTCCTTGCGTTGCGCAAGAGTTTGGCGCACTTTGGGCCTCTTGTTCATTGCTCACCCGCATACGCGGACGAAAGCGTACAGTAAATTGGTGGGAGGTCAAGATTCTTGGCCACTTAGATGAGGCCTGTCCAGATAGGGGAGTTAGACGTTAGACTCAAACACCACATTCTTGAGCGCAGGGATTCGTCATAACGTGTCATAACGGCACAAAATGCGATTTGGGATTTTAACCCCACCACTTGCCTCCACTCGTTGCTGGAAAGGCTTCGTGGTTGTTCGTGATGCGTGCCACGTGACGTACATGGCATAATTCAGTACCGCAGCTGAGTTTTAAAGTAGGTGCTTTAGGGCGACAAATTTGAAATGTAATATTTTTATTTTAATGCTGAAAAATGCAACTCGAGGAAAGAGAAATCTTTACTGATATCCTGAGCTTCAAAAGTTATATCTTTTTACGACACGAATACGATTTTATCAATATTGCAACAATTTCAAAACATGAATTAATAGTTAATACACTACCGTCGGAAATTATAAGATCGATTGACGCAAGCACTATTAAAAATCACTGTTGGCTTTTGGCTTTGAACCACGATAACCCAGCGAAAAGAATGGTAGGGCATTTAAAAAAACAGTTGGAAAACCTATGAAATTCCACGTCTAGTAATGTCAAACAGATTTTTTTTTTGATGTGCTGGAGAGAATACAACACGTGATAAGTTTAAAAAAAGCCTAGATTTTCTAAATTTTTGTACCTTGACTTCAACTTTTAGCATTCCCTAGGAAAACTGTGGCAAAAAGCTGAAAATTATACGACATAAAACCTAAAATTTTATCTTCAATTTACGTCAAAGAAACTTAAAAAATGTTCATCGGTTCTCGAGATCCGATTAAAAAGGTTCAATCGTATCAGAGTTGAGTTTTAGTCGACGATCACGGTTCTCGGCCGGTCTGCTGCTCGCATCCTTCGTTGAGGCAGGACCGAATAG
>JAAAKG020028472.1:10725-44794 GCA_010014905.2 Druon quercuslanigerum | reverse complement strand
TTTTTTAAACAAGCGAGATGAATTCAAAACAAAAATACAGTAGCTAGTATACTTTTAACCAGAGTTGAATTTTTAACCAAAAAGAATAATTTTCTGCCTAAACAGATAATTTTTCATTAAAAAAATATAATAGTTGATGTTACAACATTAAAAAAAGATAAAAAAGTTTTTTTATTGTTCCATAAAAAAAAGAATTTTCAGAAAAATGGATACACTTTCAACTAAATAGTTGAATTTTCTCCCTATAAGACGAATTTTCAACGTCTTAAAAAAATCTTTGAAATATTCCATAAAATTAGTTTTTCTGTAAAAAAAATCATTAGAAATTTTTCAATGAATCTTCAAAAAATATTTTTTATTATCTTCAACATTGAAAAAATTTTGAAATATTTTTAAGTTTTAAATTATTTTATTATTTTTAAGTATTTTCAACCTACTCAATATTCTTTAAAAATGATTTCCATTTTGCTACCATTAGAAAAAATCTGCAAAATAAAAAATATTACCCTAAAACTTTCAGATTAGTTTTTTTTTTACCAAAAAGGAAGAATTTGCAACCAAGAAGATCAATTTTCTACAAAAAAAGAGAATTTTCAACAAAATACGTAATTTTTAACCAGAAAACGTTAAATTTTAACCAAAACAGGAAAGTAACTTTTTTAGTCAAGAAGATTAATTTTCAAACAGAAACAAATTTTTTTAGTAGTATAGTTGAATTTTTAAGCAAAAAGTTGATTTTCTGATTTAAAAGATTAATTTCTTACAAAAAAGAAGAATAGTAAAAAATACCTGAACCTGCAACCAATTAGTTGAATTTTCAAACAAAAAGAGTAATTTTCTACCTGAACAGTTAATTTTAAATTTAAAAAATATAATAGTTGATGTTACAACAACAAGAAAGTATGAAGTTTAGGCAATATAGTTGGATTTTCTTATTGAGTTCTATTAATTTAGTTTTTATGTAACGGAAAAACGAGAAAAGGCAAGAAAGAGGGTACTTCCCGCAAAACAGGAGAAAAATAAAAATCTTTTTAAAAGGGGGAAACCGTGGATTAGGGCAAAGAAATTTGGAAACATGTTTTAAATTTATCATCGGGAAACGTGCTAAGCAGTTTTCTCAAATAAAATTTTTCAAAATATTTGAAGGCAGGGGGCATATCATCGAAACGTCAAAACTTGTCAGAAAAGGGAGAGGAGTTTTCAAAAATCACTGAAGGATGCTTCTTGAGACAAATAGGATTTGGGAATCTCATTTATTTCGAAAAGAATCTTCCTGAAGCAATTATTATCCCTTTGCGCCTCAAACTTCACCTAATCGTCCATTCAAATAATTTTGTTAACTAAAAAATTGATTTAAGTAGTTCAAAACAAAATAGTCAAGAAGATGGTGTTTTTGTTTCCAGAAAACATTTTCTCTGAGAGATTAGAACCAATTTTCGGTTCCAAGGAAGCTGCAACAAAAATGAAGCCTCATAGATAGCGTCACGTTTTATGTAATTTCCCATAAAAAATTAAACTTGTAGGAAAAAGAAACCTCTAGTTTTTACTGTGCTGAATTAGCAGAAGTTTTCAATCCTAAATTGAAAAATTCAGTTTGATAGATTGAAATCGTCTAAATTCCAAGATAACATAATTTCGAAATCAGCATTTTCTACAAGCTTAGAACTGGATGTTTCATCTGTTAAAAGACAGGAAGGAAGAAATGGCGACTCAATTCGCATATTTGAATGGCGCATTTGAATGGCGCCTAGTTCTTTCCTCCAAGAGGAATGTTGTTCATTTAATTTTTCATTTCATTTTCATTTCTCACCCACTCGGAAAAAAATTTTAAAGTCCTACAGAATTTGTTGTTTATGTTGAGAAACCCGATTTGATGTGAAGGCATCATGGTACCACAAAAGCCTAGTTGGCAAAGAAATTTCGAACATATTCAGAAAATGTGCATGAGTAATCTAAATTTCTGCTTTATTAAGATGTTTTGATTATTTATTTGTAGTGATTGCCTAAAGTTTATCACTAATTGGTTTTCAATTTATAAAAACAAACTCATTAATTCAATGGTGAAGTCTGAGTTAACACAAATTTTATTTCTCCCAAAATTTATTTGCCCCAAAAAATTAAAACATAGAAGGATATAGAAGAAGTATATAGAAGGTCAATAATGATGAAAATAAATGAATGCATATTTATTTATTTTATATAATTTGTATTTGTTTGTGTATTTCTATTTGTATTCGCATGTATATGTATGTATTTTTATTTATATTTGTGTTGGTATTTGCATTTGTATTTCTATTTGTATTTGCTGTTTTAGAATACAATGATAATATTTAACGCATATAATTACTATATATCTATATATTTACAAACAAAGAATATGATAAATTATAAAATATTTTTATCTATAACAATTAAAGAACGAACTCATTAAAATAATATTTTTTATTTAAATAGACTTTGCAACAAAGTTAAAATATTGTAATATTGTAAAATTTGTAACATACTGAGAATTGAAAATTAAAAAAAATTTAGTTTCCTTTAAAATTGAAATAAATATAATAAATATAATGTTCGTACGATTCTTTAGAAAATAAAAAAACATTTTTGAATATATCAGACGTGTCAGAAAGAAATCTTGAAGATTTTTAAGATATTTTTTAATTTATAGGATTTTACAAAATATTATGAAAAATTCGAGTCGTTTTAGAAGATATTTCGAATTTCGAAAAGTTGGGAAGGACAAAAGAAATATTTAATAAATTTTCGAAAATTTTTTCCTTTTTAACAATTTCTAATCTATTTAAAATTTTCTAAATTTTCCCAGAAATGTTAAGAAATTTGTTTTATTTATTTGAAAACTTTAGAAATTATTTTAAATTATTTTATAGTTCATTTTCCATCTCTTCATTTCAACTATATATTTCTTGAATTTATTCCTTTCTTTATTTGTTTTTATTTTGTAATCTTACGAAGTTGAAACATTTTGCTTTAAAATCTAGTTAACTTTTTTTTGACATTTAAGGAAGTAGTTTGATATTTTTAAAGCCCTTATTTTAATAAATAATAAAAATAATTTAACCTAATTTAATTTTATTTATTTTTATTTCTTTGTATCTGTATTTGTATTTGTTAATTATTTTCGGTAATTTCCAATTTCAGGAATAGAAATATTTATAGGAATTTAACCAATTATTTATTTTATACAATTCGGTCAATTTATCATTAGTTAATTTATTTTTTCGGCAATTTTTTTTGCTAATTTATTCATTTGTTATTCTTTTTTCGTTATTTTTAATAAGTCCCGGATATTCAAACACTTTTAAAAATAGTGATGAAGAACTTTTTTTTATAATGCTGTTTTACAATATAAGGATAATACATAATCAATATAATTTTTATATCTATATATTTACACACAAGGAATATGATAAATCATAAAATATTTTTTGCTATAACAATCAAATAACGAACTCATCAATGTAATATTTTTTTTATTTAAATAGACTTTGTAACAAAGCTAAAATATTGTAACATTCGTATAGTCTTTTTTAAAGAAAGACGATTAACGAATGTTTTGTTCTCTTTGGCAACACTCAAATCAATCGAAAATTATTTTTCGAAGTGTTACAATAATTCCATGTTGAAATTAAATTCTGAGAATTGAGAATAAAAAATAAAAGTCTTATTAGTTAATTTAAAAATGTATATAAATATATCAAATGTAATTTTTATACAATTCTTGAGAAGATTAAAAAAAAAAGATTTTTGAATATTTTAGACGTGCCAGAAAAAAATCTTTAATATTTTTAAGATTTTTTTCATTGCATAGGATTTTACAAAATATTATGAAAAATTCGAGTCGTTTTCGAAGATATTTAGACCTCCGAGAAGTTGGGAAGGAATCAAGAGATATTTGATAAATTTTCGAAAAAATTTCCCAGTTTCCAAACATTTCTAATCTATTTAAAATTTTCTAAGTTTCCAAACATGATTCAAAATTTAAAAAAATTACGTCAAAATCTTTTACATTTTTCCAGATATTTTAATAAAAGTTATTTACTCTCTTAAAAACTTTCGAAATTATTTTAAATCTCCTAAACTTTATGTTGAAAAATCTAAATTTATAAAAATCGTTTAGAGTTTAAAATTCATTTTATATATTATTTTTTATTTGTTTTAATTTTGTAAAATTAGAAAATCGAAAAATTTTGCTTTTAAATCTTTTAAACTCTTTTTTGAAATTTCAGGATATCGTTTGATGTGTTTGAAAAACTTTTTTAATTTTCTCTTAAAATTAATTATGAGAAATACAAAATTTATTTAAAAGTTTCACACGAATATAAGGACAATTATTTTTTTTAATTTGTCAGACATTTTAAACTTTCTAATCTTTTAAAATTATTTAGGTCTTTTCTGCAAAATTAATAAAATGGCCCTAAAATCTTTCAGATCCAGAAATCTTCTAAAATCTTTTCAAATAATCTCTTCAAATTCATTTTTTGAAATACAAAATTATTTTAATTTTTTCTAGGAACCTGGAAAAATTTATTTTATTTTCGTGAAACTTTAACAAATTCTTAAAAATTCTTCAAGAGTTATAAATTATTTTGAATTGTTTCAAAACTTCTGAATATCTCTTAAACTTACTTAAATTTTGTCTAAAATTATGAATAATGGCAAAATTTTGCTTTAAAATCTTTCACACACTTTTTAAAAATTTCAGGAAATAATTCAAAATGTCTTATGATCTGTAAATCTAAATACTTAAGAAAAATTGTCTCAAAAACATACTTCTAAAGATTATATTTCTAATTATGAATTGTATTATTTGGTTGAAAATTTAACACTTTTTTTAAAAATCAAAACTGTTTTGTTGAAAATTCAATTATTCCCTGGAAAATTTACTTTCTGTTCAAAATTCGTATTTTTGTGTTGAAAAGTCAAGTTAAATCTTTCTGGATGAAAATTCAACTCTTTTTTTAGAATTTCTCTTTTTCATTAAAAAATTTACCTGTTTTTCTGCTATTCTGCTATTTTGTTGAAAATTTAACTATTTTGCAGAAAAATTTACTTTATGTTTAAATTTAATATTTTAGTGTTGAAAAGAGGACTGAACTATTTTCGAAATGAAAATTGAACTATTTTTTTGACTTTTTTTTTTAATTGAAAATTCATCTGTTTTAAAAGAAAATTTCATCTTCATTGGATGAAAATGCAACTGTTTGCCTGAAAATTAAAATATTTGGTTCAATAGTCATTATTTTTTGTAGAAAGTTCTACTGTTTTGTTGAAATTTCAAGTATTTCTAGGAAAAAATTAATTTTTGTTTAAAATTTATATTTTGGTGTTGAAAAATAAACTGAATGTTTTTCTGGATGAAAATTTAACGTCTAAACAAATTTGTCGTTTTTTATAAAAAGTTCATCTGTTTTAGTACGAATTTCACCTTTCTTGGATAAAAATGCAGCTATTTAGTAAAGATTTCAACTTTTTTTTTCAAATCATCCTTTTTAGTTGAAAAAAATATCTTTTTCATTGAAAATTTGTTTTTATTTTTGAGAAATTTATTTTTTGTTTCACAAAAATCATATTTTGATTTTAAAAGTTAACTGTAATATTTTTAAGATGAAAATTCAACTATTTAAAAAAATTTATCTATTTTAAGAGAAATTTAATCTTTCATGGATAAAAATGTATTTTTGGTTTGAAAATTTAATTCATTTCGTACAAGCTTTTTTTTTTAAATTCATTATTTGATCGTCGAGAGTCAACTGAAATTCTTTTTAACAGAAAATTTAACTATTTTTATTTGAAAATCCAATTTGTTGGATATCATTTTGTTATGATTCATAGTTTAAGTAAAAATTCATCTTTTTGCTGATGGTTGACCCATTTCTCTTGAGAGTTTTAACAGTTAAGTTACATTCTATCTAGGTTTAGTCTTATTTTTAGGTAAAAATTAATTTTTGAACTGAAAATGTAATTATTAAATTTTTGGGGGGTTTTATATTTTTTACTTAAAAATCCTCCTTTTTTGGTAAAATAAAATAATTTCTTTGTTTAAAATTTTATTTTTGATATGTGAAAATGCATCAGTTTCGTTGGAAATTAATTTTTTACTTCAACAATTTTGATAAACTTTTATTTATTTCTCGAGTAAAGAATTTGTATTTGTTGGAAATTCGTCTTTTAGGTATAAAATGTTTTTTGTATAAATTTCACTTTTTTAATGAAATATAAACTATTACACTTTATTGTTTAGAGTTTATCTTTGTAGGTTGAAAATTCAACTATGATGTAAAAAATTTGAGTATTTTGTTTTTAAACTCAAGTGTTTTATTAAACAGCCATTTTTAGAGTAGAAAAGGTATTTTTTCGTGTAAAATAAATTAATAAATTCGAAAATTTTAAAATGTACTGCTAGTATTTGAATATTAATGGTGAAGATAAATAAAAAATTAGTCAAGGAAAAATCAGGAAATTTTGAAAATGAATGAATGAATAATAAAATGAATAACTAGGAAAATATTTTTAGAAACTCTTTTTTAAAAGCAATTTTTTAAAACAATTTCATTATGTGTTCAAAAAAATGTAGAAAATCATTTTTAACATGTCTGAGCAAAAATAAAACGTGTTTGCGTCTTGCAATTTTTTCTTAAAACGAACCGTTAGCAATGTACAGCGTTATAAACAAATAATTCTTTGACAAATTGCCATATTAATAAACAATCATCCAGATCAACCAGTGCCATAATATTGCTTTAAATTGTTGCGAAAGCTTTATCTAGCATTATTAGTATAATTTGTTGTTCATAATTTATTCTTCTAAATTGTTTATAACAATTGATATAAATAATGACCCGTAATAACCAGAATTGATTTACATTTTTTTTCTTAATCCTTGACATATGATTAAACTTTTCACTTTTGTGATATTTTCTCGTACGACGAGCTATTATTTATGCAGAGTCTTATAAACAATGTATTTTTTATAAACATATCTTCCCCTAAAAGCCTCAATTTTCAAGTTATTAGCGATTACATTTTTTTATATCCTTAATTTTACCATAAACAATATAATTATCTTGGGCAGCATTCTTGATACCTGCACCTTATTGTTTCCAAATATTGTTATTAACACAAACGCTCTATTATGAAAATAGATTTTGTCCTAATGTTTTATTATTCTATGGCACAAAATAAAAATTTCAATTTTCCAACATTTTTCCGTACGACCAGGCATTATTTATTTATGGTCTTCTAAACAATATATTTTTTATAAATAAGCGCTCCCAAAAAAGTCACAATTTTCAAGTTATTAGCGATTGGCTTTTTTATATCCTTAATTTCACCATCAACAATATACTTATATTGGACAGCATTCGTGACACCTGCGCCTTATTATTTATAACTATTGTTATTACCAAACACGCTTAATTATAAAAATCGTTTTTTCCTAATTTTTTATTAATCTATGGCACAAAATGCAATTTTTCTTGTTATATTTTTCCGTACGGTTAGCCTTTATTAATTTATGGCCTTATAAACAATGTATTTATTAGAAACATACCATGAAAAAATGTGCTTTCGTAATGATGAGATAATTATATCGTTTATGGTAAAATTAAGGACATAAAGTGGCGACTGATTTATACAGTAAGGACATTTAATTTGTAGTCATAGCGATTTTAATTCGGTTTTCAAATCTCCCGCGCTCGAGGTC
Source organism: Druon quercuslanigerum (assembly GCA_010014905.2). Classification (NCBI taxonomy): domain Eukaryota; kingdom Metazoa; phylum Arthropoda; class Insecta; order Hymenoptera; family Cynipidae; genus Druon; species Druon quercuslanigerum. The sequence continues at coordinate 37,071 of JAAAKG020028472.1, read as the reverse complement.
TTCCGCTGATTGGTGATAAGCTCCGAGACTCAGAAGGCGTGCGCAAAGACGTATAACCTAATTGTGAAAGAAGGTTATGTTCCCCAGGGTTCAACGCGTATTTCGAATAAATAATTAGTTATGAATTAAAAAGAGTGAAATAAAATGATAAGAGTTAAGAAGCGAAGAATTATTCCTATGAACTGGGTGTCCAGCGACCTTGAAAAGCTGGGCTTCTCCTGCATTTTTACAAAAACCTTAAGTTAATTTTGTTTTTTTTTGAAATAGTTATTTTATTGAAATGCAAAAAGTAATTTAAATTTTTAGTCTAATAAAACGCTAATTGACAATGTGGTAATGTAAATTTTAAATGTAAATTTTAAATGTATACATTTGTTGTGATATTTAACCTAAAAAGTATCAAAATTATTAGCTCAAATCGTCGATGTTAACTCAGTTTCATAATTAGAATGAGCCAAGGCCATATAACGGATTTTTCAAGAGTTACACTCGGTTTTTTGAGTACACACCAGATTACATGACAATTTCACAAAGCTTTGAAACGTTTTAAACGGTTTCAAAGATTTCAAAAAAGGATTTTAAAAATAATTTAAAGATTTTTTACATTTAAAATGTACAGTACACCAGATGTCAAAGATTTAAAAAAATTTGGAAGATTTGAACAGATTTTATAAAGATTTAAATCTTTGTAAAATGTTTTTTATTCATTAAAATCATTGAATTATGTGAAATCTACCATTAATAAAATCTTTCCAAATCTGGTGTACTACAATTTAAATAATTTTTTTAATCCTTAAAACATTTTTAAAATCCATTTTTGAAATCTTAGAAACCCTTTAAACTATTTAAAAGCCTTGTTAAATTGTTATGTGATATTTAAAATCTGGTAGTCACTTCTTTGTAAAATGTTCAAAATCCTTTTAAATATTTTAAAATCTTTAGTGTGTCTGATAAAAAAAATCTAATGAAAAATCTGAAAACAAAATTAAAAACTTGTGGAATTATTCACACTATTAAAATCGGTTAATTTCAATGTATAAAATAATTGGTACAGTGTAAAAAATCTCTAAAAATGTCTGTAATTATTCTATAATGAATAAAAGATAAATTGTACCTTGATAAATAAAAAAATGTTAGTAGCAAGATTTATTTGAAATGAGATGTTTCTTTTTTAATAAACTAAAAGATTTAAATACTTATTAACACTCATCATTTGATGTGGAGAAGAAAAAATTCTAAATAAGAAAATATTAAGTATTTGCAGGGATTATTAAAAAAGAAGGACCTTACAGTTCATGATACTTACCGAAACTCTTGTCTTCCTATATTTAATTCAATAAGTAAAACAGCAGATTTTTGTATCAATTAATCACTTCCAAACTGCAGATATTCATTTTAATTAATTAATTAGGTTCGAACTACAACGATTTTGATACTTGTCAAACGAGAAATATCACTCATGTACCGTTACATTAGTGAAAACCAACTCCAATTAAAAAAAAAAACACGTAATTGACGTCCCGACAGTATTTGTGAACACTTTTTAATGTTATGTTACACTTTTTTTATTTCATAACTAATAATTGATTTAAAATGTACATTGCACCCTGAGGAACATAACCTTCTTTCATAATTAGGTTGCACGTCTTTGCGTGCGGCTTCTGAGTCTCGGAGCCTTTGACCAATAAGCGCAAGATCTCGAGCGCGGGAGATTTGAAAAAGTTATAATCTTCACCTGACCAGTTATTTATTTTAGTTATGTTTTGTCAGTCAATGAAGTAATCTGCTGGTATCGACAGACAGCTTACAATATTTTTTCCCCTTGCATTTGAATAAGTGAAGGGCTCACGACTTAGAATACAAGTCGCGAATCGATACAATGTACATGGTATAAGTATAGGTACAACAACGAAAGGCCACAAGGGCAAGGGTGACTCTTATAGCTGATTTTCTGATTTGCTGATTTGCAAAGAAAAGAGCACAGCAGAGCCTTTCTTGCAGTCATGCATCCATAGACATACATTGTAAATGTATTGTGTAATGCTAGATAAGACTGTTGCATAAGTCATCGTTTCTGCTAAGACAATACTTAATGATCTGCAATTCCATTCTAGCTCAGAGAAGCTCCCTCAAGTTCAATAAAAATAAACTCGAAACTATTGAATGGTCCGCTCCTTTCGACTACCACCTCAATATTTTGAACTTAAAATAAAGCTATTTTAAAATAAAATGAAAGTCGTACAGGCAAGTAAATAAGAGGTTTCAGACAAAAAATTTAATTATACTTTTGAAAGACGTAAGATTATTTTAGATGGTATAAGTATGGAGAAAAAGGTTTGTTTTTTATGAAAAAAATTGTTAATACCCAGCAATATTTTATTTAACCATTTTTATTTCTGGAAAGAAAAATTTTGTCTATAAAACTTCTTAGCTAATTTAAAAAAATATACCATCCCAATAAGTGATAGCTTAATTTTTTGGCAAAACCTTAAAGAACGAAAATTATCGAGAAATGACCTATAATTTACGATTTCTTAACATTTTTCTGTAAACAAAATGAATTTTCTGTCAATTGCTATACTTCTTGAAAATTTCAAAAAGGGGGTTGTTGAATAATATTTTTAGAAAAAAATTGAGGTTACATTTATTAGGATCGTTTTATTTTTTTAAGTGTGCTAAGAAGCAATATAGACAAAACATTTTTTAAAATGAAAAGAAAATTTTTGAATGAAATATTTCTGGTTATTCTAAATTTTATTTAAAGAATGTGCCTCCAATAAAATATTATTAGGATTATTTAATTTCGAGTTGTGAACATTTTTATACGTTAAAATGCCATTATGTATAATAAACAAGAAAAATAATATTGTTTACCATTTTAAACTTCGCGGCGCGAAGAGCAACCTATCAGATGCCAAATGCGACGCATGCGCAGTTGAGTAAGTAGCTCTTGTTGGAAGCCCCGTACAATTGGTATTTTCATTCATGTTGATTGTACTACTTGATTCGTAATTTCATGTTATGAAAATTTGTCCTTAATGTATTTTTGTAATGAATTAATTATTAACGCAGAATCAAAGTTTTAATTATACTTTCGATTAAGCCGGATTACAAGTGAATGCTCTGGATTATAAGCGGGTTATTCTCGATAAATCCTGATTACGAGTATATTACTCCATTTTATTACTGCTGATTACAATTGTTTGAATTCTATTACCTGAATTACTAGTGGATTACGCTGTCTTGCAAATGGATTACTTCAGTTAACAAGTGAATTATTCAGATTTACAATGGTATTAAGCCGGATTACAAGTGAATTCTCTGGATTAATAATTGATTATTCTCCATAACTCCTGATTACGAGTAGATTACTCCGTTTCATAAGTGTGGATTACTATTGTTTCAAGTCTATTACCTGAATTACTAGTGGATTACGCTGTCTTGCAAATGGATTACTCCAGCATACAAGTGAATTAATCCAATTTAAAAAGGTATTAAGCCGGATTACAAGTAAATGCCCTGGATTGTAAGCGAACTATTCTCAATAACTCCTGATTACGAGTAGATTACTTTGTTTTATGAATGCAGATTACAATTTTAAAAATTCTATTTCCTGAATTACTATCGGATTACTCTAGATTAAAAGTGGATTACTCCAGCCTACAACTGAATTCATCCGATATGCAATGATATTAAGGCGGATTACAAGCGAATGCTCTGGATTATAAGCGGATTATTCTCGATAACTCCTGATTGCGAGTAGATTACTCCGTTTTATTACTGCATATTACAATTTTTAAAATTGTATTACCAGAATGAATTAATTAAAAATTCTTATATCTGAATTACAAGTGGATTACTCTAGAATAAAAGTCGATTACTCCAGCCTAAAAGTGATTTAATTCAATTTACAAAGGTATTAAGCCGGATTACAAGTAAATGCTCTGGATTATAAGCGTATTATTCTCGATAACTCCTGATTACGAGTAGATTACTCCATTTATTAGTGTGGATTACAATTTTTAAAATTCGATTACCTGAATTACAAGTGGATTACTCTAGAATAAAATAGAATTACTCCAGCGTACAAGTAAATTAATCCGATATACAATGGTATTAAGGCGGATTAAAAGTGAATGCTCTGGATTATAAGCGGATTGTTCTCGATAACTCCTGATTACGAGTAGATTACTCCATTTATTAGTGTGGATTACAATTTTTAAAATTCTATTTCATGAATTACAAGTGGATTACTCTAGATTATAAATGGATTACTCCAATTAACAAGTGAATAATGTAGAATTGGTAGTGTTTCAATCCAGATTGAAAGCGGATTACTCTGGATTATAATGGAGTAGACGGATTACACAGGATTACCAGTTAAGATAACCGAGAGATCCATTAGATTACAGAGTTGTTTCCCCCTCGAATTATGTTTTTAAAGAAGTTTAAAAATGAATAAGAGATCTAAACTAATAAAAAAAATTCGAATAAAGTAATTATTGTTCGGAAATGTGATCACACTCGACATCTGTCGTCAGAAAAGGAAACTTAAGAGCGTAAAAGCAGCGAAAGCCGATAGATCGAGTCTCAGCACTATATTCGTGAAATTCTTGTCGTTAGGGTAACTTCAATTAATTTAATAATTAATTCGATTAATTAAGTTTAAGCTTAAAAAAATGAATATTGCTCAGCATATTTTATTGTTTACTCTTCATTGTTTTAAATAAAAACTGTTTAATTCTGAAGACCTTCCAAATTCTACTCTTTTGGTCAAAAATTCGAGTATTTAGTTGAGGTTATTTTTAAATTAATTTTCTTAACTAAAAATTTAACTTTTTGAAATGCATATTGATCTTTCTTAATCGAAAATTCATCTTTGACCGTTTTCTTTAAGTATGCGACCTTTGTTGAAATTATCCAATAAATTTTTTTTTAAAGGAATTGGTTGAATTTCTTACAAAGTAGATTATTTTAGTACTAAAAAGTTGAATTTTCAACATAGTACATCAGTTTTCAATATAGAAAAACAAATTTTCACTGAAAATAAAATAGTTAAAATTTCAGTTAAAAAATTAATTATTAAGTAAAGAAACTAATCTTTAAAAACATATTTAAATTTTCTGCAAAACCATTTTTTACTAAAATCAAGAAGCCTAAATCAAATGACCCAATTAAAAAAAAGTAGTTTAACTTCCAACAAAGTAGTTTAATTTTCACTTTAAAAAAAGTAGTAGGTACTTCCTTTATCATTACCAAATTTTAATTTAATTTTTTAGTCAATTGGGTTTGAATGTAAAGAATTTACATTTTATTTTTCAATTTTTGTTTAAAAATTAATTTAAAAGAAAGATTTGAATTTTAAAATAAGCCTTCTCAGCTTAAGTTAAGAATATTAAACTAGAACACTGAATTTAAAAAAAAATTGACTAAAAATAAAATAGTTAGATTTTTAGTCAAATAAGTAATTTCCAACTCAAAAAGGAGAGTTTTTAACAAAGCAGATGAATTATTACCAAAAAATAGTTTTTAAAAAAAATTGTAGAATTTTTACGAAGTAGATTCATTTGGTACTAAGAAAAACAAATTTTCACTAAAAATTAAATAGTTAAATTTTCAGTTAAAAATGAATTATTAACTAAAGAAAATAAATTTCAAGAAAACAGTTGAATTTCAAGACAATCAGTTTCTAACAAAATCAAGATTCTTAAACCAGTATACTGCATTTTTAACAAAGTAGTTTAACTTTTAACTAAAAAGTATTTTTAACTCAAAATGGAATAGTTAGAACAATAATTAATTATTAACGAAAGAAATTAATTTTGGAGAAAAAATGTACATTTTCAATGAATTCTGACACCAGAAAACTAAATTTTCAACAAAGCAGTTCAACTTTTAACCAAGTATAGTTGAATTTTCAATTAAAAATAAAATAGTTAAATCTTCAGGCAACAATGAGTTATTTTTAACCAAACAAAACAAATTTCAAGAATATAGTTAAATTTTTAACTTACTAAATGAATTTTATAGAAAAATAATCAAATTTTCAATTTAAAAAGCCGAGTCTTCAATTAAAAAGTTCAATTGTCAAAGAAAAAAATAATTTTGTCCTTACGAGATTCAAAGGTTAAAAGCACTATCTTAATTACCATTTATTTTCATTAGGACTCTGAGAGCAGTAGGTTTACTTCTTTTACAATAAAAAACAATTAATTTTAGGGGCCATTCCATTGGGTGAAAATGAAACAGGTTTTTCATTTCCTTTTCATCCGACAGTTCTACAATCTACAATCTACATCGTACTTCCTTTCACTTGGTACCTACTACTCGTACTCTTAAAGAGGAACGCGGCGACCTCTCATAAAAATTTACTGCGACTTCGAGAGACTTTACGAGCGTGTCCACGGTGATTTCGTCTTTGAGAGCCGGGTACATTCGCCACGAGATTCTTTACCTTTTTGACGTCGTAATTTGCCCTCGAAGCAACGCGAATACCTTTGTGGTATACCTTGTCTTGCGCGAGATTTGATTTGTTGGGTTCACCCAAGGGTTCCGAGGAGAGAAAGGAGCGAGAAAAGTGCACCTCGTTTCAGGCAGAAGAAAAATTGCAAGAACGCCCGGGTGCTATGCACTCGCCACTCTCCGCTCTCCGCTCGCTCGCACCGCGTAGCCACTCTTTTTTTCAGTTCTTGAGGTTTCTCAATATTCATTTCTACAATAGAGGTATATTTTCTACTCTTTTCACCTCTCCCCTTACCGCTCTGGTTGAACACCATAGTTTTACCCGCCCTCCCCGACCCTGTACAGGCTTTACTCTCAGATGCAAGACAGTACAATTTTGTTTGAAGAATCAAAGCTGAATAGATTTAGAAGAAGAGTGAGAGATGTCGAAGAAAAATGACAGGTATTAATGAAGAGTGAAAGTTGTCGAAGTAGAATGAGAGATATCATTGAAGAGTGAGAGTTGATGAAGAAGAGTAAGGTGTGTCGAAGACGAGCGAGAAATACCAAAGAAGAGTGAAAGGTGACAAAAAAGAGTGAGATATTTCGAAGAAGAGTGTGAGATGTTGAAGAAAAGTGAGAGTTATCGAAAAAGAGTAAAATATTTAAAGGAAAAGTGTGAGGTGTTTAAGAAAGAGTGGGCGATGGGAGAAAAGAGTGAGATATGCCAAATAAGGGTAAGAAATGACGAGGAAGAGTGAAAGATTTCAAATAACAGTGAGAGATATCGAAAAAGAGTAATATAAAACGAAGAAGAGTTGGAAATACAAAAGAAAAAAAGAGAAATGACAATGAAAGATGTTAAAGAAGAGTGAAATTTAAGGAAAAAGAGCAAGAGATTTCCAAGAAGAGTGAGGAAGAAAAGTGAGAGATATCACAAAAGAGTGAGAGACGACGAAAAAGAGAGAAAGATTTCGATGAACAGTGAGACATGTCGAAAAGGAGTGATAGATAACGAAGAAGAGTGAGATATACAAAAGAAAAAGATAGATGACAATGAAAGATGTTAAAGAGGAGTGAAATTTAAGAAAAAAGATCAAGAGATTTCGAAGAAGAGTTAGAGATAATCAAGAAGAGTGATAAATGTCGAAGAATAGTCAGAGGTATCAGAGAAGAGTGAGCGATAACGTACAAGAGTGAGAGGTGAGAGATATCGAAGAAGAGTGCGATATATAGAAGATGAATCATAAATAACCAAGAAGAGTGAGATATTTTAATAAAGAATGAGAGATGACCAAAAAAAGTGAGAGAATACGAGGAAGAGGAAGATATGTGGAAAAAAGTGAGAGAATCTCAGAAGAGTGAGAGACGACGAAGAAGAGTGAAGGAAAAGAGAGATGACAATGAAAGATGTTAAAGAAGAGTGAAATTTTAGGAAAAAGAGGATGAGATTTCTAAGAAGAGTTAGGGATAATCAAAAAGAGTGATAGATAACGAAGAAGAGTGAGAAATATAAAAGAAGAAAAGAGAGATGACAATGAAAGATGTTAAAGAAGAGTGAAAATTAAGGAAAAAGAGGAAGAGATTTCCAAGAAGAGTTAGAGACAATCAATAAGAGTAATAGATAACGAAGAAGAGTGAGAAATAAAAAAGAAAAAAGAGAGATGACAATGAAAGATGTTAAAGAAGAGTGAAATTTAAGGAAAAAGAGCAAGAGCTTTCCAAGAAGAGTTAAAGATAATCAAGAAGAGTAACAAATGTCGAATAAAAGTCAGGGATATCAGAGAAGAGTGAGCGATGACGAAGAAGAGTTAGAGATATCGAAAAAGAGTGCGAGATATAGATGAAGAGTGATAAATAACGAAGAAGAGTGATATATTTCAAAAAAGAATGAGAGATGATCAAAAAAAGTGAGAGATGACGAGGAAGAGGAAGATATGTGGAAGAAAAGTGAGAGAATCTCAGAAGAGTGAGAGACGACGAAGAAGAGTGAAGGAAAAGAGAGATGACAATGAAAGATGTTAAAGAAGAGTGAAATTTTAGGAAAAAGAGGAAGAGATTTCCAAGAAGAGTTAGAGATAATCAAAAAGAGTGATAGATAACGAAGAAGAGTGAGAAATATAAAAGAAAAAAAGAGAGATGACAATGAAAGATGTTAAAGAAGAGTGAAATTGAAGGAACAAGAGGATTTCCAAGAAGAGTTAGAGATAATCAAGAAGAGTGATAGATAACGAAGAAGAGTGAGAAATAAAAAAGAAAAAAAGAGAGATGACAATGAAAGATGTTAAAGAAGAGTGTTAGAGATAATCAAGAAGAGTAGCAAATGTCGAAAAATAGTCAGGGATATCAGAGAAGAGTGAGCGATGACGAAGAAGAGTGAGAGATATCGAAAAAGAGTCCGAGATATAGATAAAGAATAATAAATAACGAAGAAAAGTGAGATATTTCAAAAAAGAATGAGAGATAAGAAAAACAATTAAAAGATGACATAGAAGAAGAAATGTGGAAGAAAAGTGAGATATCACAGAAGAGTGAGAGACGATGAAGAAGAGTGAAGAATTTCGAAGAACAGTGAGAGATATCGAAAAAGAGTGATAGATAACGAAGAAGAGTGAGAAATACAAAAGAAAAAAAGAGAGATGACAATGAAAGATGTCAAAGAAGAGTGAAATTTTAGGAAAAAGAGGAATAGATTTCCAAGAAGAGTAATAGATAACGAAGAAGAGTGAGAAATAAAAAAGAAAAAAAGAGAGATGACAATAAAAGATGTTAAAGAAGAGTCAAATTTAAGGAAAAAGAGAAAGAGATTTTCAAGAAGAGTTAGAGATAATCAAAAAGAGTGATATATAACGAAGAAAAAAAGAGAGATGACAATAAAAGATGTTAAAGAAGAGTGAAATTTAAGGTAAAAGAGGAAGAGATTTCCAAGAAGAGTTAGAGATAATCAAGAAGAGTGATAAATGTCGAAGAATAGTCATGGATATCAGAGAAGAGTGAGCGATGACGAAGAAGAGTGAGAGATATCGAAAAAGAGTGCGAGATATAGATGAAGCGTGATAAATAACGAAGAAGAGTGAGATATTTCAAAAAAGAATGAGAGATGATCAAAAAGAAAGTGAGAGATGACGAAGAAGAGGGAGATATGTTGAAGAAAAGTGATAGATGTCGGAGAAGAGGGTAGATCTCGAAAAAGAGTGAGAGATTTTAAAGTAGCGTGAAAGATCGCTACTTTGGTACAAATTAGCAAATTTCATATTTCATAAACTACATATATCGTTATACAAAAATTCTCAAAATACCTTAAAAAATTACCGAAATCGTGATAAAATTGTCCAGGTATTATTTTGTAAAAAATTTCAAAAATAAAACTGAAAATTTACCGAACTTGTCAGGGAATTTTTCTGGAATTATTTTTGGGGCTTATTTTTTAAGTTGTTACGAATTACTTTATTAAATGTATTAGTAATTTTCAATAGAATGTATTTTTTTTGTTTCAGGTAAGTGTCATTTATGGCTAGAATGCTGTTTTATCATCCTGGTAAGATAAGTGGACCCACCTACAATTTTTTGATTTAACCATCATAATTAATCGCGTGCTACGCGTATGTAATTTTTCGCTTTAAATAGAGATATAATTGTGAGTCAAAAATAAAATTTTTGAAAAATTCTTTATTTTAAAACAAGTTATGTACACCTCAATTCGAACTAAAATTAGATTTTTACAATCTGATAAGAAGCAAATGAGTATTAACAGTTTATTTTTGCAATTATATAAATATAAGAAATATAAAACAAAGTTCTTGGCAAAATTTGACAATCTCAAAGATATCGAGAACTTTCTGAATCTTCGAAAAAATATCGAAATATTTTTAAAATTTTCGGAAATCTTTCAAATTTTAAAAATATTTGTAATTTTTTCAAAACTATTAGAATATCCTAACATGTTTTAAACTTACTCGAATTATTCGTAAAATTGTCTTAAAATTTTCCGGCATCGTCATTCATAAATTTAGAATTTTTTGGATTATTTCGAAATGTTTTTATATATTATAATATTAATATATTTTGAATCTTAAGAACATTTTTTTCTTTTTGAAATTTTCAAAATCTGTTGAAATCTTTTTTACTTGAAAATTATTGTTTAATATTTTCAAAATTACCAAACTTATTCAAATTTTGTCTAACATTTTTGAATCTTGCAAAGTTGAAAAATTTTGCTTTGAAATCCCCATCAGCATTAAAATAACGTTTCAATTTTCGCTGGAACTACAAGAAAAAAGTTTTTTTATCTTAAAACCTTTCAAAAGTCTTAAAAAGTTGGAAAATTTTATTTCAAAATCTTCATTTGCCTTCTAATTTTTTTAAAATCTTTTCAAATTTCAAATTATTTTTTAATGATTTCAAAACTTCTAAAACTTCGAAACATCTTTCGACATAATTCCAAGTTTTCCTAAAACTGTTTAAAATCATGCAAAAATTAACAAATGGTTTTTAAAATATTCTAGATTCTTCTTTGACATATTTTAAAATCGTCAAAGCCAAAAATTAATCATTAAGAAAATGTTAACACATCTTTTTTTAATTTTTAGAATTATCTTGAACTTTGCAATAAATTTTGTACGAAATTTTTGGAAAATTGTTTTCTATCCCATCAAAATTTCCCTCACGCAACTGAGGGACCACCAGACTGCGTGAGAGGATCTTGGAAAGTAAGAGAATAACTGCAATAAATACAGTAAAAACATTTTTGAAAATATATAAAGTTGTTTTAAAAATGTCTTTTTCATAAAAGAAATCGTCAATTATTGAAAAAAGCTTACGAAATAGCATGACTCAAAAAAAAAAAATTAAACAAATAAGGATTATGCACATTGCAGCTGATTGCATAGACGTAGACAAGTAAACGTAGACAAGTAAACGAAGCTAATCGTAAATTATTTGAATGCACCTAGCATACGAGCACACCAGTATTATTTACGACTTGAGGGGGTTTCTAGGTGCAGCCTGGCTAGGCTGCTAAGCTGGGATAGGCTAGGATATCATTATAATAGTGGCTCAAGGTCTGCGCGCATGCGGTACCGACTAGATTCATTCCCTCTATCTACCACCACACATATTATATTACATATGCTTTCCTCACACATGCACACATGCACACACACACAAATTCCGCTTCATTTTACATTTCACACTAATCCGGCTCATTTTTATGAGCTTGCGACACAGACAATGTTATTGCACTTGCAACATTTGTCAGTTATGGGAGCTAGATTTTACTGAATTTATAGTAAAGTAGAGATCAGAGTCCGTTCGTTTTTCTCGTTTCCACTATTTTCCCTTCTTTAAATTTCAAAAATCGTCTCAAATATCTCAAATCGAGAACTCTGAACCTTTTTCATACTTCTTCCTCTATTTCCCCTCTCTGCTCATTTTTACCCCTCTCCACAGTTCCTCTACTTCATCATTCATCACTCCTTACTTCTATATTTTTTTAACTCTCACTCACCTACCCCTACTTCGTCTTCCCTTACATTTTCTATTTCATTTCTTTTGCTTCTTCTACTCACCCCTCAATTTCTCTACTCACCTCTCACTTTCGTACCCTTAAACACATCCTTATCTCTGACTTTTCTACCCGTTCTTCTCCCACCTCTACATGCTCTCTACTCTCCCTCATTTCTTCTAATTCTACCTCTGCAACTCCCTACCTACGCTTCTTTCTCTACTTTTCCACCCTCTCATACTTTCATGCCCCTCCTAACCCTTCTTATGCTTCCTCACCTCTCACTGCTCACTTCCCTTCCTCTATTAAGTCTACTTCAACTCCCCTTTCTATCCTCTTACTTCCTTCCCACTCTTCTCACCTTTAAATAATTCTTTAGAACTTACATCATTACACCTACTTCTCTTTCTCTTCTAATTTTGCTTCACTTCCCCTCCCTTTCTCTACTTCAACCTCTTCCCTAATTTTTCTGTTTCTCCTTCTTTCCTCTGCTTCTAGCTCCACTGTTTTCCCTACTTGATCTACTTCTCCCTTTCATACTTCCATACTTCCAAACTCATTCCATCTCTTCTCATACTTTGCCTATTCCTCGTCCTCTCTACTTCGCGACCCCTCATACCATCTTTCCCATACTTCCTCACCTCTCACTTCCCTTCCTCCAATTTAACACCCCTTACTTCCCCCCTCTCTTCCATTCTTTCTTGTCCCTAACTTTCTTCGGCTAACTTATTTCGCCTCTATCTCTCCTCTACTTTTCCATCTTTACTCTAAATCTACTTCTGTTTCTCCTACTTCATCTACTTCTCCTTCCTTTCTATACTACCATACTTCCATACCACTCCCATCTCTTCTCACACTTACCCCTCCCCTCGCTCACTCTACTTCACCACCCCTCACTCTATACCTTCTATACTTCCTCAACTGAGACTTCCCTTCCTTTACAATTTACATAATACTTTCTTATCGCTTTATCTCCCCTCCCGCCCCCTTCCCCCTACTCCAACTCTCCTTACAGTCCATACTTCCCCCTTACTGTCCTAACTTTCTCACCCATCACTTCCACTACTACTTCCTCATTCCCAGTACATAATTCACCATTCCTCACTTGTCTTGCTTCGCCTCGTGTTACTTTCCCTCCCTTATCCCGTTTTTAATAAAATGCATGAAGTTTGAACTAAGAAAAAAATTTTCACTAAACTTGAAATGTTTAAGTTTTCAGTCAAATAAAACTAAATTTCGGCAAAAAAAGTAATTTTCAATTAACTAGTCAAATTTTAAACCAAAAATATGAATTTTTAAAGAAAATATAGAATCTTCGACCAAAAAAATTAAGTTTTAATAAAATAGTTCAAGCTTTCACAAATTGGACTGTCAGCCAAAAAACTGAAATCTCAACGAAAATGTTATTAGTGATATGTAAACCAAAAAATTTTTTGATTTTATTTGAAAAAAATTAAATTAATGCGAAGAAAGACGAATTTTTAACGAAATAGTTCCATTTTTAACCAAACAGTTCAAATTTTAGTAAAAAAATATAATCGTCAATAAAAAAAAATTGAACAAAATATTTTATAATGCTGAACCAAGCATATTAATATAAAAGAAGCATCTAAATTTCCTGCCAAAAGACTGAATATTAACATAATACATAAATTTTCAACTAAAAAAAAAAATACACAAAAATGAAAAAGTTCGATTTTTCCCACTTCCCTCTCAATATTTCTCTTTTCTTTACTTCCCTTCCACTTTCCCTTCCTCTCTCTTGCCCTACTTCTACTTTTTCTACTTCCTCTATACCCCCTTCTTTCCTTCCACACTTCTACACCCCTCATGTCCTTTCTTATATTTCTGCCTCCCCTCTCTTCCTACTCTCTTCCGTAATCCCTCCCAATATTTCTCTTTTCTTTACTTCCACTCCACTTCCTCTCCCTTGCTCTACTTCTACTTTTTCTACTCCTCTACATCACCTTCTTTCCTTCCATACTTCTGCATCCCTCAAGTCCTTTCTTATACTTCTGCCTCCCCTCTCTACCCTACTTTTCCTCCTTCACTTTCTGTACTTTACTTTCCCTTACATCACATACTCCGCCCTTATTCTCCCTCCCGTTGATACTTACTCACCCCTGACTTTCTCTAGTTTTTCCTCACTACCCCTACCGCCCACATTTTTTCATCGCTCACTTTGCATACTTTATCACCCCTTACTTTCCTTATATTCCCTCCTCTAATTTCCCCTAACGTTTCCTCCCGGAAAAAGGAAGGACGTATGGAAACTTAACTAAAACTGAATATTCAGAAATTTTTTTTATTTTTTAAATTTCATTTTCTTAGGGCCGTGTTCTTTTTCGCTATATGGGGAAGGGTGAAGTCAAGAGGGTGTAGAAGGATATAAAATTAGGATAAGGTATTAATAAGGGTGGAGTGGGAAAGTCGAATGAAGTAGAATAAGGAAATAAAGGAAATGAAGTAGAGTTGGGTGAGTTAGAAAGTGAGGAAAAGTAGGAGAAGTAGAGGTAGGGAAAAAAGAGTAGAAAAGGGAAGTAGTAGAAGGGGAAATATCAAGAGCAGTAGTCGAAATTGGAGAATTAGAGAAGTAATGAGAAGGAGGTGGCGATAAGAAAGGATCGGGAGGGAAAATTTTAACTTTGACTAATTTTTTTTACGCTATAATCTTTTCTTTTGTCTAACACTAAGATTTTTTTAACATCTAAGAGTTTTGCAACGAACAAAAATACTTATAATAGAAAAAAGGTTTTTCATATAGCAATTTCTGTAGTTTTTTAAATTATTTCTTTCTAGCCTAGTTAGAAAAATATTGTGAACAACTGAAAGAATATTGACAGAACTGACAAGAAATTATAAATAATTCTTATCACAAAAATGGCTATTTCAGTAATTCGAAAAGCTGCAAAGATAAGCTGGAATTATACTCGAAGTAATATTAATTAATAAATATTATTATTTATTTAAAGCATTTTTCAAAAAGAGCCTAATTTGTTCTTATTTTTCTTTCAGTTTCTTTCAAAAATATGTTCAGTTGTATTTTTAAATTGTAATAATAGATTCTTTAGAAAATATATTCGTCGAATGTAATTAATCAAAAATATTGCGAAATCCTGTAGATATTTTTCTTAATTACCAAATGATTTTTTAATATGTTTACCAGTCAATTTTCGCCGTCTCTTTCTTTGATCTTCAAATTACATCACATGTCACGATAAGGAATTATTGAAATATATTTTTATCATTTTTCAGTGTATTTTTTCTATTTGCTAAATGACTCATACAGCAGACAACTAAGCTTTTAACTCTCAGGGGGTAAAGTACATTCATGTGAGAAAAATATCTTAGAATCTCATTACGCATATCTTTGAACGTGTTTATCATAATCTTTTAATATTTGCCACCTGGCGCCGGGAATTTTGTTTAAATAAACATTAAACGGGAAAAATAAGCCTTTAAATTTGTTTAAATAAAATCTCTTTACTTTATTAGTTTATTGCTACCTAACTTTTACAATCTATTATCAGCTCGTTTTTTCCTTTACATTAAAGATCTTTAAATTTACGAAATAAAATTCAAAATAAAGTTAAATTTAAATTTCGCTTTAATATCCAAAATTTAAATTTAACTACGGAACTTATGAAAAAAAGAATACAATGATCAAATTTGGACAAAACATTCTTCAATGTCTCAATTCATATTGCAAAAGTCAAAATAATAAAAGAGGAAAGAAAATTTTTTTTATTGTGATTTAAAAAAAAAATAAAAGTAAAGAAAGACGAGAGCAAACAAATAAGGAAGGGAATTTGGAGCCTGCCTTGACATTCTTTCTGTTATTTTTTATTTTTATTTTTTTTTTAATTCGACATGAGACATTTAAAAGAGTGCGTTGGGGAGCACAAACAAATTACGTAAGAAGATGCAATTGCAAGATCTTACGCAAGAAAAATTTATACGAAAAAAAATCAGAAGAGATAGCAATTTAAATAAAATTTCAGCAGAAATTCGATCTGTTGAAGTAAAAACATTGCACTTTCAATAAAAAATGGTATAGTTTAATTTCCGGTTAAAAAAATCTTTTTTCGAGCAAAAAAAAAAAAGAATTTTTAGTAAAATAGTAAAACTTCAACCAAAAAGTTGAATTTTCAAGAAGGAAGATTAATTTTTGTGATAAAAAAGACAAATTTTTAAATAAATAGATCAATTATAAGGTCAGAAGATTTTTCTACCGAAAAAGTCAAATTTTTAATAATATTCACAAATTGTCAACTAAAAAAAGCTAAACAAAAAATAAAATGTACAAATTTCTAGTTGAAGAATGTATTTTTAACAACAGAGATAAATTTTCAACCAAGAATAATTATTTTTGACCAAAAAAGACAAATTTTCAATAAACTAAATAAAATTTCGGCTTAAAAAAATTAAACCAAAAATGGAATAGTTTAATTTATAGTTTAAAAATTAATTTCCAAGCAAAAGACAACGAATTTTCAATGAAATTGTTAAATTTTAAAACACAAAGGTTTATTTTCAACAACGAAGATTAATTTTTTTGAAGAAAAGGAATTTTCGAAAAAATACATAATTTTTTAACCCAGGAGATTAATTTTCTACTGAAAAAATTACACTAAAACGCAGGGATTTTAAAATAAATAGTAAAATGTTCAACTAAAAAAACATTTTTAAACAAAAATAAAATACGATAATTTCCTCCTGAAAAAATAATTTTCCACCGAAAAAGAAAAATTTTAAAACAGAAAATTACATTTTCTTCTGGTGATATATCAGCAATTACATTTTTTTAGAATTTGTGTTTTTAAATTTGTCTATTTAAAATAAATAATAATAAATCAATAATAAATAATTAATAAATAATAATAAAAAATTTAAATAATAAATAAATAAATTCCTTGTATTTAAAATTAAATTATCTTCTGTTGATACTTTAGCAATTTCATTTTTTTAGGATTTAAATAGAAGGAGTTTTAAATGGAATAGTTAAATATTTAATTAAATAGTTAAATTTATAATCCATGACTCTTAATTTTTGTCTAAAAAAGACGAAATGTTATCAAAATACATGAATTTTTCACGCAAAGAAAAAGTTCACTAAAAGTAGTTAAATTTTCAGCTTTAAAAATAAATTTTCTACAAAGGAAAATTAATTTTATACCAAGAAGATAAATTTTCTATAAAAAATATTAATTAAAAAAAATATATGAATTTTCAATCAGGGGAAAGAATTTTTTAGAAAAGACGTGAATTTGCAACCAGAAGATACAAGTTTTAATGAAAACCGGAAAAGTTAAATTTTTAATTTTCAGTGATTTTAAATTTAAAACAAAAAATAATTTTAAGCCAAAAAAAGTGTTCAATTTGCAGAAAAAAATTATTTTCAGTAAAATAAACAAATGAAAAAAACAGTTTAATATTGAACTCAAAGATTAATTGTTAACTATTAATGTTAATTTTCTACCAAAAAAGTCTTAATTGTATAAAAATACATGAATTTTGAGCAAAAAAAAAAAAATAAACAGAAATTGTCACCTAAATTTATATGAATAAATTTTCAAATAAAAAAAAACTAATTGTCTATAAAAAAATAACTCTCGAACAAACTTGTTAACTTTAAATCAAAGAGATGAATTTTGATCTAAAATAAATAATCTTCAACGTAAAAAATGAATTTTTAACAAATTAGCTCAAGTTTGAACCAATTAGTTGAATTTTTAACAAAAAATCTAAAATCTCAAAAAGGGTGCTTACTTCCTGATAGAAAAAGACTTTTAATTAAAATACAAAAAATTTAATTATTTTTCTGTAGCTACTGAAAAATCCTGAAAAATAAAATTTTTGAAAACTAAAACAAAAATTGAGACTTCCGAAGTTAATGAATTAAAAAACTTGTTTCCTATTAAATATTATTTATTTATTAAAAATAAAATAATGGAATGCCTTGATTAAAGAAAATTTTTTTTGTTCCATGTATTATTAAATTATTATTTGAATTTAAAATGGCAATAATTGAAAGAAATCTTAGTTTTATAAAAATAAATGAATTTTGAGCTTAAAAAGAAACAGAAATTGTCACCTAAATTTATATAAATAAATTTTCAATTAAAAAAATTAATTCTTTCTAAAAACAAAAGAATAACTCTCGAATAAACTTGTTAATTTTAAATAAAAAGAGATGAATTTTCATCTAAAATAAAAAATCTTCAACGTAAAAAGTGAATTTTTAACAAATTAGCTCAAGTTTCAACCAATTAGTTAAAATTTTAACAAAAAATGTGAAATCTCAAAAAGGGTGCTTACTTTCCGATACAAAAAGGTTTTTAATTAAAATGCAAAAAATTAAATCATTTTTCTGTGGCTACTGAAAAATCCTGAAAAATAAAATTTTCAAAAACTAAAACGAAAACTAAAACTTCTGAATTTAAAGAATTAAAAAACTTTTTTCCTGATAAATATTATTTATTTATGAAAAATAAAATAATGGAATGCCTTGATTAAAGAAAATTTTTTTTGTTCAATGTATTTTTAAACTATTATTTGAATTTCAAATGACAATAATTAAAGAAAAATCAGTGCAAGTTTTTTTTCAATTTGCATAGTTGTTTTTTTTAATTATTGCTCTTAAATGAAAATTTCGATCTTGTATTGTTCTTTGGCACTGAGAAATATTTTTTTTCCAATCATTTTTATTTTTCAAATTCAAGAGATAATTAAAAAAAATGCATTTAATATCAAAAAAAAAAATTCAGCAACTTATTTCCTAATAGTATTTTCAATAACGAATAATTGTGACTTTCTGTCGGAAATTTTATTATTCGACAATTTTCCATTTCGCTAATAAATTAATTGTTCGTAAATTGCATTATTCGAGAATTTTCTATTTCGGGATTTTATATTTCGGCAATTTTCTATTTAGGATATTTTCTTCTTCCAGAATTTCACAGTATCGAGATATTTTTTTCTCTGGATTTTCCTGTTCATCCCATTTTTAAAATTTCCAATTTCCATTTTTTTCGATTTTATCCAGTAAATTCTTTTTTTTTCTACAACCCGGAAGTTAATCGGAATGGCTCTCGGGATGTTTCGAGTTGACATGTTTAAATCTCGGTGAAAAATCTCGCTCGGATAAATTTTTGTAATATCGTTCGATCGCCTGTCTCGAATTTCATCGAACTCGTGTCTGCTGCTTTCGTGACGGTTCGTGACGGGCATTTATGAGTGCATCTTTATTTACGAGACGGTTAAAATTGAATGCCCGCTTGACGAACTTAAAAAGTTAAAAGTGTCATCTTGATGAGGAGGGGGCGAGAGGGACCCTGAGTGGTGGTGAGGGGCAGAGGGGACCAGAGGGGCCCAGAAGGGCGGATAACACAAAGATACGGAGCGGTGGCACTTTTACATTTACACGTGCACTGCAGAGCAATTGGCCTTGCGAGGTGAACGCACTCTTATGCAAATTCATGCCACTAGCAAGAGGACCGTCCCGCCCCCGTCCCATCGCCGTCCCTTTCCCGTCCCGTCCTCACTCTACGACAATCACAGTTATAAATTTATAATATTTTATTTTTTATTTTATCAGTTGAATCAGTCAAAATTGACTTCGAATCAGTCACTTTTGACTGATTCAACAAATGCGAATTCGACGACTGATAAATCAGTTAAAAGTCACTTTTTTAATCAGTCAATTTATGTTATTCTAGCTGTTGAACTTTTTCATCTAAAAAAAGTCAATTTTCGAATAAAAATTAAATTTTTAACAAAATCAACTCTAATGGTTGAACATTAAAAAAAAATATATTTTTAACGAATTAGTTCAAGTTTCAACCGATTATTTAGATTTTCAAGCAAGGAGTATAAATTTTAGACAAAAAGTTAAATTTTCAAATAAATATTATAATTTTCAAGAAAAAAACACAAATTTAAAAAAAAATTAATATTAAAACAAAAAGACGAATTTTTAACCATTCATCTTCATATTTCAATTTTCAGCAAAAAAATTCATTTTTAAATATTAAAAAAAAAAGTTTTAAGAAAAAAGTTAAATTTTTAACAGAAAAATGGAAATTCATTTTTTAATTTTGAGTGATATTTGAATAAATAAAACGAATAATTTTTCATCAAAAAAAGTTTAATTTTAAAATAAAAAAGGATTAATTGAAAAAATTTGAATTAAGAACAAAACAGTTAAGTTGTCAACCAAGCATATTAATTTTCATCTAAAATTATAAATCATTAAAAGTCGAATTAAAAAAAAGGCCACCAAAATGATTAATTTTTTATCAAAAAGACGGATTTTAAGCACAAAAATAGTTTAATTTCAAACTAAAAAAGAATTGATTTAAAAAATTTGAATTTATAACAAAATAGTTAAGTTGTCAACCAAGCAAATTAATTTTCAACTAAAATTATAAATCATTAAAAGTCTAATAAAAAAAGGCCACCAAAATGATTAATTTTTTATCAAAAAGGCGGATTTTAAACAAAAAACATGAATATTCAACTAAATAGTTAAACTTTGAACTTAAAAATTCCAGTTTTAACCAAAAAAGGAATAGCTAAATTTTCAATTACAAAATTAATTTTCAAGTATAAAAAATGAAATAAATTTTTTCAAATGAAATTTCTAATTAAAGAGATGAATTTTTACGTACTATTGTAATTTTTTAACTAAATGAATGGATTTATATTCAAAAAATACTAAAGACAAATTGATTAGCTAAATTTTTAATTTTCAGTGATTTTACAACGAATAAAAATAATATCTACCACAAAAAACAAATTTTATTAAAACACATTTTCAACTAAGAAGAACATATTTTCACAAAACATGTAACAGGTCAATTTTCAGTAAATAAAATTAATTTTTAACCAGAAAAGGTGAATTTTTAACAATAAATATTAATTTTCGGCCAAAAAGCAAAAAAATGTAATAAAATAAAATTGTTTTAAAAACGAAATAAATTTGAAGCGAGGTAGTTAAATTTTCCAATCAAACAAATAAATTTTCAACTAGAATGATAAATGATTAACGAAAGCTATGAATTTTTAAAGCAGCAGTTCAAATTTTTACAAAGAAATTGAATTTGTTGTTAAAATTAATTTTTCGCCAAGAAAATTAATTTTCTGTATAAAGAAGGTGAATTTTTAACTTAAATGATGAATCAGTATCCAAAATAATCAATTTTTATCAAAGCAGTTCAACTTTCATTCTACTTTAGTTGAATTTAAAAAAATCCGCCTAAAAGACTAATTTTTTATCAAAAAGACGCATCTTTAATTTAAAAAACATGAGTCTTTAATCCAATAGTTAAATTTGCAAACTAAACAATCAATTTTATACAAAAAATAAAAGGTGCACTTTCAATTAACGATATTAAATTTCAAGAATAAAAAACTTATTTATTTATTTTTGAAATTTATTTTGGGAACCAAAAAGATAGACTTAAAGTAAAATTTGTCAAAGTTATCTTTTTTCTTCGAAAATGCAACTGCTTAGGAAATTCGTCCTTTTGGATTAAAGTTTAATTTTTTTGTTTTACAAATTTAAATATTTTGTGTAGTAAAAGTCAAATTTACACAAAATATTTAAATTTTGTATTTTGTACGATTTTAAAATATAATAAAATAAAAATATTTAAATTTTCTATTTTGTACGATTTAAAAAAAAATTAGTCTTCTTTGTTTAAAAACTAATCTTCTTGGTTTCAAGTTTTCTTTTTCTTTAAATGCATCTGTTTTTTTGAAAATTAGTTTTTTAACTGAAAATTTTTATTTGTAAAAATCATCTTTTGTAGTTAAAAGTTCGTTTTTTCGGTAGAAAACTAATTTTATTGGGTTTAAAATTATCTACTGGTTTTAAATGCAACTTTTTGTTTAAAAAAAATTTTTTAACTGAAAATGTAACTTTTTTAGTTTTTGGTTGTTGTAAAAATTATCTTTTTTAGTTGAAAATTCCTCTTTTTTGGATAATACTAATCTTCTGGGTTTCAAATTTCCGATTCTTTTTATTAAAAATGCAACTGTTGGATTGAAATTTAACTTTTATTTTGTTTAAAATTCACCTGGTAGTGTTAAAAAGTCAACTTTTTACAGCAAATGCGACCTTTGGCTTTAAAGTCGTCTTTTTAATTGAAAAAAATCATTATTTTAGTCATCTGTCACCTTTTTTGACCTAAAATTAGTCCTTTTCGATTTTAACTTCATCCTTTTTGGTTGAAAATTCAACCATCTCCAAAAAAATTATATTATTTGGTTGGCAATGCAAGTTTTTTTGAAGTTTAATCGTTCTTCATCGAAAATTTCACCGAACGTTTGAAAATTCATCTTTGCAGATCAAAATAAATACATCGTCTTTGGTTCGCGCACACGCGAGTGGACAGCGCACTAGTGATTGGATCGCGTACACTTGATTGGCTCGCTCACACGGGATAGGCTTACGCACTCGTGATTGGCTCGCGCTTGCTCGCCCGCGAATCGTACTGAAACCATACACTCGTGAATAAAGACCTTCTTTTCTTCCTCAGAGCATGATACAATATTAAGTTTGCATTTGAATTTGAGTTCGTGTTTTAAAAATCCTTAATAATTGTGATTGCTCTAACCTTGTAGTAAGTAGCCTTTTGTAGTTTATAAACGTTGATGAGTTGTACAGCAAGCATTCGTAAATATTTTTCTTCGTTTTGAATCTGAGATAACAAGACAAGAGTGCAATTGGTCAGACGAAACTTAATCCTTGCGAGCAATAAAGTATATTATCTCTTGTTTAAGACAAATTTATTTATCGGCTCCCTTTCTCTTGAGATGCATTCAATAACAAAGCAAGTGAGTCCAGCCAGACGGTTCACTCGTGGTAAGTTCAATGGCCTGGCCTTTTGTTGTCATTTTTTCGCCATTGCGTCGAAATTTAAAACCGTCCAATATCCGCCCACTTCAGTTGACATCAAATTTGCATCATCTCCAGAATTGTAGACAATCTTCTCTCAAAATTTAAATGTCTAAATTCCCATCTGTCTTCACACCGAATAAGTGAGGGCAACTGTATAAATTTAATTGCAAACGATTATGATTGATTTTTAATTTGATTAATCGATCTTTTCAATATTTTTAATCCATACTTGCATCGTCAATCTATTTTGTTTTTCGATTTAGGGACAAAAATAATTTTTAAATATTTGTTTAAATATTATTAAAAATATTTTGGAAAATTTTTTATACGAAACATAACAATTTCCGTTAAAATTTCATTACCAAGACATTTTTATGTAAAAAAGCAGTTGAAAAATGGACATTCTTTTTTTAATTTTCAGTGATATTAGAATAACTATAACAAATAATTTTTTATCTAAAAAAGAATTGGTTTAAAAGTGTTAATTTAGAAAAAAATAGGTGTCAACCAAGCTTTGTTGGCAAATTCAAAACTTGAATTGACAAATTCAAAAATTTTTTGTCAACCAAAAAAATTATTAAACAAAATTTTTGTAATGCAAATAAAAACTGAAATAATGAAATTTTTAGATCATGAAATTAATTTTAAATAAAACAATAATTTAACAAAGTAGTTGAATTTGTAAGCAAAGAAATGTGTATTGGGAAAAAATGTTTAGCAAATTAGTTCAATTTTTATCGAAAAAGACGAAATTTTAAACAAATAATTTTAGTTTTAACCACATTATTTTTAAACAAAAATGTTCCTTTTCTAAGATATAGTTTAATTTGCAAATAAATAGTCCATTTCCAGGAAAAAAATTTGTAATAAAATAAAAATAAATGTTCAAAAAAGCATTTTAGTTTTCAGCCCCAGAAGTAAATAAAACAAAATAATTTTAACGTAAAAGTTGAATTTTCAATCAAAAATACGATTTTTCAACCAAGGAGATTAATGTTTGACCTGAGAAAATAATAAAGATAGTTTTTTTATAAAACAGTTAAATTTTTAAATAAATAGTTTATTTTTAAACCAAATAGCTAAAATTCCTACCAAAAAGATGAATTTTCAACCGAAAATATTATTTTTCAATAAAAAGTTCATTTTCATCTAAATAGTTGGAATTTTTCCCAAAATGTGGAACTTGCAATTTATAAATGAAATTTGGAACTCAAAATGGAATAGTTAAATTTTCAGATAAAAAAAAAACATAAATTTGTGAAAAAAGAAAACAAAAATTTCAACAATGTAGTTTAATTTTATGTCAGGGAAGTGAGTATTAAAAAAAAAATTAATAAAGTAGCTGAATTTCCAAATAAAAAATAAATAATATAATACAAACATTATTTGAAAGTTGAACTTCTTCATGAAATATTTTTTTTTGGTTAAAAATATGTTTTCTGGTTGAAGATTAATTTTTAAAACTAAGTATTCAAGTATTTGTTTAAAAATTTATGCATTTTGAGGAACAATCATTTTTGTTTTTTATAAATAAATTTTTTGTTAAGGAGCAATTATTTTAAATTAAATTGTTTTAATTAATTCCTTTTTGTCCTTTGGTTTTGGTTTAATCCATCAGTGTAGTTGAAGATTTATCAGTTCGTTTGAAAATGCGTTTTTTGTTTGTTAGAATTAATTTTTAAATGGAAAATCAAAAATTTAAATTAAAAACTCCTATATTTTCTTGGAAATTTGTCTTTTCTGTTTAACTAATATTTTTTTTTTTAATATAAATTTTTTGGGTTGAAATATCAACTATTAAATTTTTCTTCTGGAATTTATATTTGACTTTTCTTCTAAATTAAAAAAAAATCTCTCAAGCTCCGCTGGGATCCGAACCCAGGCCTTTTAGATTGCTGGTCTGATAATCTTATCTACTAAGCTGCGAATAGAAGAGATTAATTTTTAAACCTGGATTTGGATCCCAGACGGGCTTGAATAATTTGTTTTTACAATTTACATAGATTACATTTTTCATTGAGAATTTATATTTTTTATTTGAAAATTCAACTTTTTAGTGGAACAGTTCACATTTTCTTGACTGTTTGTTTAAAAAATTCATTTTTATTATCAGAAATTAAACTATTTGGTTTAAAATTTTTGTTTTCGAATTTCAAAGTCTACGATTTTCTCAAAACATTCGAGTGGTATTTCCTATATGAAAATAATTAGACATCTGTTTTTCATTAAAAAGTTACAGATTAGATCAACCAAAATTACTGATTTAATTAGTGAAAGCCACTGAGAATTCAAAATGAATGATTTGATTATTGAAAATTACTGACAAAATCATTAAACATGAATGATTAATTCAATTGAAATTCCAGTTTATATAATGAAAAATGACTGAATTTATCAGCGAAAATTTCAGATTGTTTAATTAAAAAACACTGATATAATCTTGTGAGTCAAGTTGACTGACTTGAAAAGCCACTTTTGACTGATTATTGAACTAGCCACCTTTGACTGGGCATAAGTCAGCTTTGACTGATTCAAATTTAGAATCCACATGCGCGCAAATAATGGGAATTAATTCTTTTTATTTTCTGAAAGAAAGATAAGATAAAAGTAAAAAATTAAGCGGGCCTTTCATGGTCGTTAAGCATAATCACATGTGACATTTTATTAAAGGCAGGCTAAAATTTAACGTCCAAGATGACAACGTCATGAGCCAGGGCGTGGGTTTTTGGAACCACATTTTTATTAGTGACTAAACGACATTTGCCGTCGAATGCCATTAATTGGCGCTTTTTTTCGTCGAGCGTCTGCTCACAAAAACATTTATTACTTACACATAATTTACAGTGCGACCCTTGTGTCTGACACTCGTGTGACACTCTGACAAGTGTACGCGAGATAGACACGGCGCGGAGTGACACCAAAAAAATTAAACTACCTCGTCGGCGCCGCTGGAATTTATTTCAATTAACTGACTTTAAAATTCTCACGTCACCTGCAAAATAGTACTTTCACGTAAAACTCGAAAAATTACGGAGGTGCAATACCGACGGAAATTATATACCCGGCACTGAAAATCGCTCATGACTTTGAAACACGATAACTCTGTGAAAATTTAAAAAGAAAATTTTAAATGTGCAGAGTTTAATCTATGAAATCTTATATTTAATTTAAGCCATTAAAACTTGAAAACACTTAACTGGTTCCAGAGTTATGACTCAACATGTATAAGCGTGCTTGCGTCGAATTTGAGTCTTAACAATCGCTGATGAGTTTGAAAAGAGATAACTCTAAGAAAATTTATAGAGAAAATTCAAAACTTACAGGATGCAATCCAAAAGATCTTATATTTAATTTGAGACATTAAAACTTGAAAACACTTAACTGGTTCCAGAGTTATGACTCAACATGTCTAAGCGTGGTTGCGTCGAGTTTGAGTCGTAAAATCGCTGATGCATTTGAAGAGAGATAACTCTGTGAAAATTTATAGAGAAATTCTTAA